>APFE030616578.1:251144-281478 GCA_000404065.3 Pinus taeda | reverse complement strand
ATTTCTAGTCAATCTGAGCTGTTCATTAGGCGGATGATCTGACGGTAGAACTTATGTTTAGTTTAGGGTTTTTTGCCCTAGAAGGCAACCCCTCTCTTTGTATGAGGGTATTGTATTTGAGGCGGCGATATAGATGTGTATTCAGTGTGTGTGAGCGAGAAACAGAGAGGTGAGACTGTGAGAGAAAACAGAGGATATTACAGCGGCTTTGCTGTAGGTTGTGTCTCTTCATTTTGCTGGATAATAGACAGGAAGGACTGGCTATTCGAGGTGGACGTAGCCCAAACTGGGTGAACCACGTATATCTGTGTCTCTCTTGTTTTGTGCGTTTTTTGTGTTTATATTTCTGCATTATTTCATGTGTTCCATTGCTCCGTAATATATAATTTTCAAACAAGGGTTGGGGGCAATGCCCATACACAGGAAGTTGGCTTATGGAGATACATCATAGATAAAAAATTTGAGAGCAATGTGTTTCAAAGGGGATGAAATGGTTGGATCCCCCCTAGTGATGTAATGGGGTCCATAATGGTTAATAATATTATAAGTATGGTGGTCATTTAATGTAATATATATAAAGCTTGTTATGTTAGTTACTATTAAATAATTCATACTAGGTATTTTTCATGCCATAAATGTAATATGGCCTATTCATTAGCATAAGCACCAATAGTGGTTAAAATTTAGGTTTTATAAATGAATAATATTTAATTCCTCCTTATTGGATTTGTTAAGTATAGTGATTGTATTTGACAATCAATTCATTGGGAGTTTGCACTTGAAGATGAAAATGAACAAGAATTTATCTTTTCATAAAATGATTACCATACCCTGTTAACTTACCTTGATGGTTTTGGATTCAAGTAAACTCATTTTTTATAATATCATTAGAGACATTACCCCACAGTGAATTCATGCACTAGAAACTTATGGAGAAATTTTCTAACCCTTACACCTATCTTTATCTTGGGAGTTAGATCTCATCAAGAGTTCAGGACGCAGATCCCCATCTAATGGTGAAGGCTTTCTTGAGCTTGGTCATGGTAACTACCTGCCTGATCCATGCTAGCTGAGGTTCATTTGCATTCTTTTCTGTAGGGTTTCTAGATAGCTTCTCCCTTGCAGGTTCCAAATATTTGACAAGGTAACCTCTGCACCCTTCCCTAAGAAATTTTACCGCTGATTTCCATAATGGCGATGGAAGGTTAGCGAATGAACCTAATACTTAAATATTTGTCTATCTCTCTCAAATATCCAAAAATCATGCATGGCCTTTGATTCATTCTGTCAAAACTATTTAGCATCTCCTTGAAGGTTTCATTCAATATTTTAATGTTTTGTTGTCGTGTTGAATAGGAACCTCCATTTGGAAACAACGATCAATCCAATGATCAATTCTCTCTCTCAAAAATTGTGTGGATTCTATTCCAGGTACATTTCCTCTCAAAAGACCCAACCCTTGCATCTCAACTATCCCAGGTCTAGATATTCTTGCATTAGTTTCTACAATCCAATTTCTAGCTTGCTTCTTATTAATGGAAGCAAACTGGTGTCCAGTCTTGCAATGATGGGAAGGGGCAGGGTATCTAAAAGCTACTATGGCTCCTTAACATCACCCCATTCATGTGGAGGGTTAGGTTTCCTAACCTTTTTTTGTCCATGCCCTTACTGTAATTTTACCCTAATTCAATATGCTTGTGTGTTCACTTTTGTAGTATGGTGTAGTTTTAGCTTAGTTAACATGCATGATTTGTTTATCACCATGATAGGTTATGTTCATGGTTACACATGGGGCTTAGGTTTTATTTTAATGTGAAATTCTTAGCAATACCTCATGGAAAATTTTGTGTTTCACCATCAAATTGATCATAAGGAGCAAGCTTCACTGGTATTTGTATTGATTTCTCTGTCCAATTAAGCAGTTGTGACAAATTCAAAAACGAGTGGGAAGAATTACAAAACCCCTCCATCAACCACTTCTCCTCTCTATTTTTTTGAAATCAGACTCCAATGGCGGAATTCTGGCATGAATAGTAGGATATATACTCCACAACCTTAATTTGGAAAAGACTCTGTTGGGAGTTCTGTAAAAGGGAATACCATTAATAGGCAGAGTGATTCGTGCCCCAAAGTGAAAATCATAAATAGGACAACATGTATGACGTCAACCATATATATAGACACAAGTTTCATACATTTTTCTATTTCTTATTATAGAAAATCCTAATGTCTATGTTTTAGAAAAGGATAACTAGATAAGAGACTAACTCAAAAAGGATTTGGGGAGATTAAAACACATGAGAAAAACTTCAGCTAGCTTGAAACTGGGTAGTTGAGTCACTCCCTAAAGAAAGTAAATAAAAACTTTCAAAATTGGTTATAATCTTAATGATAATGTGTTTTAGTTTGGTGACCATAACTACTTGTAATTCACCATGAACATTTTGCACTATCGTTCCAGTATGCTAGAGATCTCCATTGAAATTTATCTTCCCAAATAACGTTTCAGATAAGCATTAACGACAAAGTACCATTACCAAGTGATCATAGATTTAGTTAGTGTTGAATGGCTTCTCTTCAAGTTTTCATATAGGCTTCCATATATTTGATTGCAAGGTATTCTTTGGTTGTAAACTAGAGTACTCACTTTTGCATCCAACAGATTGCTTCAGGTATTTGTGAACAATCACTTTGTTGCATGATGCATCCTCTAGGAGACCAATTCATCCATTGTTTGTTCATTGAATGAATCATGATTGACAGTAATCCTCCATAATAACTCTGATATCTATATAAAAGTGACCAACCACGATTTTTCTCTGCATCTCCTTCAACCAAGATTTGACTATTAGAGATTCCAAGCCATCCTGAAGGTTTTCAGATAGTCCTTATTCAACCATCCATGGTACTTCACTGGGACATACTCTGGAACTTATAATACTTATTTACTAATATCCATGTTACCACATATATATAACATATTATAATATGGAGGTTGGTTTATTGTCACATTCCTTGTTGTTGTTTTTTTTTAATTAACATTAAAAACTTCGATGTATATAAATCTTGATAGTACCAACCTTTAGTAATTTATTTATAAATGCTAAGGGTGGTCTCTGGAGAGTTCTGTCCACTAAACACTTGTACCGATATCCATTGTGTAATCATAGCTTGATGATCTAATGGTAAGGCTTCAGGTGGGGCAGTTGAAGTAACCACTTTCACCTCAAGCTCTGCGTTGGATGGCCATTCTAGCAGTGAGTTTAGGGTTGAAGGTTGCCCTCCGATATCGTGAGGGTTTCTTGAGAAGATGATGAAACTCTTATCAAGTAGAGTCTCCTACTGAGCCCAGTACCTTACATACATTCTAGTTGGAATATGTCGGGTTAATTCCGGTTGCTTGGGTTGAACGTAGGGTTTGCTCGTAGATTTTCCCCATTCCTCACTCCTTAACGTTTAGGTGGAGTAATGGTGGCCATAATAGACAAGGTATTCTCCATGCTTAGGCTCACAGAGACACAAACTCTGAGATTGCATAAAAGGGTTTGAATTGACCATTTTATTATGCCTTCGCAGTAACTAAGGCACCATCGAATTTAAAGATAGTACCCCAGTTTGTAGAATGAGTCTTTTTCTTTCTTTATTTTACATTTTGTTTAAAACAATGCCTCTCGTTAATTGAATTGTTTTTTGTTCAATGTTCAATGGGTGAGATTTCCTCTAGGACCTTCACCCTGATTGTATGCGTGTGGGTTGAGAGTAGCCTACTTCTAACACCAAGTCTCTTTCTCGGGTTGGTTCCCTCCTTCTTGATAGGGCTACATCCCTTCGATTGAAAATTCGTTGTTTTCCATGCGGCACTGTAGTACTGTTTGAGCAATCATTCTCTGTTCCTCACAGTAATGGTTAGGTTATTTCAATATGGTGAGACCCTATTGATACTTTCCAAGTGCTTGATAAGGGTTTGATGGTTTTATTCCACTACAGTCAATATAAACTCATCTATGGATTCTGTAATTAGAATGTGAATTTTTTTTATATCTCACTATTCAAATTATATAAATTGTTATATGGCTTGAGGGTTTTCCTTTATATTTCACTATTTAAATTTTATCAGTCTGTTATATGATTTGAAGATTTTCCTGTAGTATTTGGTGGTTTTTCTGTACCTTTGATTCATTCTATCAAAATTATTCAGCATTGACTTGAGGGTTTCATTCAATATTTTAATGTTTTCTTGTTGTGTTGGATAGGAACCTCCATTTGGAAACAAAGATCAATCCAATGATAAATGCTCTCTCTCAAAAATCGTGAGGCTTCTATTCCATTTACATTTCCTCTTAGAAGCCCCAACTCTTTCATTTCAGCAATCCCAAGTCCAAATCTTCTTGTATTAATTTTTGCAATCCCATGTCCAGCTTTGTTTTTGTTAATGGAAGCAAACCGATGTCTGACATTGTAATGATGGGAAGGGGTAGGGTATCTAAAAGCTACTCTGTCTCCTTAACATCATCTCATTCATGTGGAGGGCAAGGTTTCTTAATTGTTGTTTGTCCATGCCATTAGTGTAGTTTTACCCTAATTCAATATGCTTGTGTGTTCACTTTTTTGGTATGGTGTAGTTTTAGCTTAGTTAACATGCCTGATTTGTTAATCACCATGATAGGTTATGTTCATGGTTACACATGGGAGCTTAGGTTTTATTTTCATGTGAAATTCTTAATAATACCTCATGGAAACATTTGTGTTTCACCATCAAATTGATCATAAGGAGGAAGCTTCACTGGTATTTGTATTGTTTTGTCTGGTCAATTAAGCAGTTGTGACAAATTCAAAACTGAGTGGGAAGAATTATAAAACCCTTCCATCAACCACTTCTCCTCTCTATTTGTTTGAAATCAAACTCCAATGGCAAAATTCTAACGTGAATAGTAGGATATGTACTTCACATCCTCAATTTGGAAAAGACTCTATTGGTAGTTGTGTAAAAGGGAACACCATTAATAGACAGAGTAATTTGTGCCCCAAAGTGAAAATCATAAATAGGACAACATGTATGACGTCAACCATATATAAAGAGATAAGTTATATACCTGTTTCTGTTTCTTATTATTAAAAACCCTAATGCCTACCTTTTAGAAAAGGATAACTAGATAAGAGACTAACTCAAAAAGGATTTGAGAAGATTACAACACACAAGAAAAACTTAAACTACATTAAAATTGGGTAGTTGAGTCACTCCCTAAACGTAGTAAATAACAACTTTCAAAATTCGTTATAATCTTAATGATAATGTGGTTTTAGTTTGGTGATCGTATGTACTTGTAATTCACCATGAACAATTTTCACTATTGTTCTAGTATGCTAGAGATCTCTATCGAAATTTATCTTCCCAAATCACCTTTCAGATAAGCATTAACGACAAAGTACCATTACCCAGTGATCATAGATTTAGTTAGTACAGAATGGCTCCTCTTCAATTTTTCATATAAGCTTCCATAAATTTGACAAGTGGCCTTTTCCCAATTCCAACAGGGTCAAAGAAAAACATTTTTATATGTCAAACTTCACTTATGCCTGCCATATATAACAATGTTTAACTCAGTTGTGAGTTTATTAATTTTAGCCCATTTGTGTGTTTAGCTTTGTTTCTCTATTAGTGCAATGTGATGTAGTTTTTGTTTTTGTTTGCATGATATATCATATATATGTCTGGGGACTTGTCATCGATATTATTTGTGATAGGATGCTACTGCCTTTGCCTCACCCATTAACACTACGTAGCTCATACTTTCAGATTATCATAATCAGTGGAAAATTGGATGGGTTTATAACTTTTGTTCCAATATCATACTATTAGAGGCAATAGATTATGATTGTAATAGAGGCAATAGGTTAACAGATTTTGGATCAAGTTTGCAGAGATGCATGATTCAATAATCACAAAGATAGTTTTGAGTACATGTATGATTAAAATTATTCAAATATTATTATCTTCTTACATCCTTTAGCATATAGAGACCAACGTACTCCTATTGATCATCATGTTAAAAATCTTCCTCTGTTGCCACTATAAAATTCCAATCATTCTCCAATAATGCTCTTGTTTTCTTTTCTAGCTTATGTAATCAACAATGACAATAGGTAATCAATATAATTCCTTGTGTACATTCAGATTTGATCTTGCACTAACTTGACATGGCTCGACTAGTAATTTCTAAATTTAAGCATAAAGCTTGCAATGTCTTATCTGGATATCATCCATTCTTTCATGGCTATCCAAATTATTGGTCCATGTTGCTTTCTTTATCTATGATGGGGTTGTGATCCTTGGTCTCCCATGTTTGCATGACTTGAATTTGATTGACTAAAAATACATTTTTATTAATTTATTTATGTCTATGCTTAGAAGACTTCAATCCCACCAATTATAGAAATATATAAATAATCCAAAACCATCCTTAAATTGCCCATAGAATTTTTATTAATCTCATGTTATTTATTTCACAATGACAATTGATAGTGATGTAGAAAATAATCATCAGTAACTATTTTCTTAACAAATGTTGATTTCTAACTATGCAATTGACATCAATATCAAACTAGAATACAAATTTGACACAATCTAATAACGAATGATTCAAGTTTTGAATTAGTAGAAAATGATGTGTGTTTCTAGATGTAGGAATGTGATTTTGAAACTTGTAGGTTTCTAGATGTAGGAACATCATTTGGAAACTCTTCTGAAGGTTCTAAAAGATAAGGGAATATATGATTGATGTCCACATGCACCACAATGCTTTCCCATCCATGGAAATCAGTGTTTATGTTCCAACCTAGTGCTAAAAAATTTCACTACTTCAATGGATATTCATGATAGGATTACTCATAATTAAAGGCTTATTATTATCCTTCTCAGATTATCTTCATATTATTCTAATTAGATTACTTATCATTCAAAGATAAGTATGATTATATTCCTCTAATTATCCTCCCCGGGTGACAAAACCTCATACCTGATAACTGGGAGGGTATCTCTCTAGTACTTAATTTCCACATAATATCCATATGACATTCTTCACCAATGCTGTTGTTTTTCTTCAAGCAGAGCACTGATCAACAAAAAATTGTTGTGGAGAAAATTCTATGATTAAAAATATTGAAATTCATGATTTCTAATATAGTTTCAAAAAAATATCCTACCCTCTCTGCATCCCTAAAAAAATTAGTTTTCGCTTTTTATCCCTAAACTCCCATTTTTTATGGCCCACCTTAGCTCGAATGCTTGTGTTTTTTCAGACTTGGTGATACTACGGATTGGTTGATTCTAATTTTAAGTAGCATGCGTTATTTTATCTGAAAAATTCACTACTAGACAAAAAGGGATTTTAAGGAATTAGTTTGAGAAGAAATATCATTTTCGTCTCAATTTACCTTTTTCTATTTCTGATTTATTTTAATTAAATATTTATTGTCTTTATGGAAACCTACTATTTCTAATTTATTTTAATCAAATATTTATTGTCTTTGTCGCATCATAATAATATAAATTAAGGGCAATACCCTATTGACTTCAAAACTTCATTTTAGTTTTCAAACTCTAGCACTTTCTCAATGGAGAGGATGAGAAATGACCCCATTACTAGGAGTTAGACTATCACCCATTGGAGATGGGGCTATACCATTCAAATTCGAACCAACTTCAAGAACACAGGTATATCCTTTTTCACTAAAATACCTACTACTCATCTTAGATCATGTTCGCCTCACAAACCTTAAAAAAATTCATGATAAAAAGCTAGGAACACCATTAATCGTACAAGTTATCAATTCAAGATAAAAATCTAGGAACAACATTAATCGTACAAGTTGTCTTTAGTGAAAATTTTGGAAGCTTTTCCTGTGGGTTTTTTTGGTCTAATTTCTCTAAAATCTTTCAGGAATTTATTGAAATCACAAGTTTGATGGGTAACCTTGCACAATTAAAGTGCCCTAGGGGTTTTTCAAGGTGCTCAATCCATATATAAAGTGAAAAAACCAATTTAAATAACGCAAATCAAGATTTTACCTCAATATAGAGTGAAAAAACCAATTTAAATAACCCAAATCAAGATTTTAACTCAATATAGAGTGAAAAAAACAATTTAAATAACCCAAATCAAGATTTTACCTCAAAATGTTCCAATAGTTTTCAGCATTGGAAAGTCCAAAATATCGCACTAAAAACAACTCCTTAATCGTAATTAGAACATAAAATAATCTTCAACCAACCTACCTAAATCTACCTAGTAAATGACCCCCTTTATTCTACCTGAGCGAGAGTCTTTAGAATTTGGCTGTAGAAAGTGACCCTAAGTCATTACTCGAGAAGCATACAATACCCTATTTTTGGATTCCCATTTAAGGGTCGTAATAAGCACTGTAAAAAATTCCTCATGGCACAAAAAAAATCAATGCAAAAAATTCCAATATTGTGCAAGAACGCAAGGTCGTGATGGTTATTATTTTGTAGTTAACTTGAGGTGAATGGCATCTACAGAAGCAAGCTTTTGCTGGCAAGAGAAACTCGAGGTGTGTGTGATCTAGGGCAGCAAGCTGTCAAGGTAGCGAGGTCAGAATGAGACATATCTGAAAGATAGGGTATTCTTTTCCTTAACCTTATCCAAACTTACAAGGATGGGTAGACAGACAAGGGATACAGGGTACATGATAAGGCAAACATGGTTTTTACCCCTTCCATTCTACCCGAGTGAGGGTCTTTGGAATTTAGCTGTAGAAAATGACCCTAAGTCGTTTCTCGGGAAGTATACAATACCCTATTTTTTGATTCCCATTTGGGGGCCATAATAATCCTTGCAAAAAATTCCTCATGGCACAAAAATTTCCAATGCAAAAAATTCCAATATTGTGCAAGAATGAAAGGTTGTGATGATCAAGATTTTGTGGTTAACTTGAGGTGAATGGCATCTACAGAAGTAAGCCTTTGCTGGCAAGAGTAGCTCGAGGTGTGTGTGACCTAGGGCAGCAAGTTGTCAAGGTAGAGAGGTCAGAATGGGACATATCAGCAAGATAGGGTATTATTCCGCCTAACCTTATCCAAACTTACAAGGATGGGCAGACAGAAAAGGGATACAGGGTACAAGGTAAGGTAGATAGGGCTTTTACCCCCTTCTTTCTACCCGAGTGAGGGTCTTTGGAATTCAGCTATAGAAAATGACCCTAAGTCATTACTCGGGAAGCATACAATGCCCTATTTTTGGATTCCCATTTGGGGGCCGTAATAAGCCCTACAAAAAAATCCTCATGGCATGAAAAATTCCAATGCAAAAAGTTCCAATATTGTGCAAGAATGCAAGGTCATGATGGTTAATATTTTGTAGTTAACTTGAGGTGAATGGCATCTACAGAAGCAAGCCTTTGCTGGCAAGAGCAGCTCAAGGTGTGTGTGATCTAGGGCAGCAAGTGGTCAAGGCATCGAGGTCAGAATGGGACATATCGGCAAGATAGGGTATTCTTCCACCTGACCTTATCCAAACTTACAAGGATGGGAAGACAGACAAGGGATACAGGGTACAAGATAAGGCAGATAGGGCTTTTACCCCTTTCATTCTACCCGAGCGAGGGTCTTTAGAATTAAGCTATAGAAAATGACCCTAATTCGTTACAAGGGTAGCATACCCTATTTTTGGATTCCCATTTGGGGTTTGTAATAAGGCCTACAAAAAATTCCTCATGCCGTGAAAAATTCCAATGCAAAAAACTGTAATATTGTACAAGAATGCAAGGTCGCGATGGTCAAGATTTTGCTGTTAACCTGAGGTGAATGGCATCTACAGAAGGAAGCCTTTGATGACAATATCAGCTCGAGATGTGCGTGAGCTAGGGCAGCAAGCGGTCAAGGTAGGGAGGTCAGAATAGGACATATCGACAAGATAGGGTATTCTTCCGCATAACCTTATCCAAACTTACAAGGATGGATAGACAAACAGAGGATACATGTTACAAGATAAGGCAGACAGGGGAAAAGGCACATAAAATTGAACCCTTTATCCAACTCTAGTTTGGGTTAATCAACTTCTCCCTAAGCTTAGTCCACCTCCCTGCATAATCACTACCTCTATTATCTTTGGGTTGGTAGGAATCTATGCTGAGTTGAGGGAAGGAATTCATGGGGGTTCTCATGGTAACAGTGACTGGCAACATGTGTTGCATGAATAATGATGTAATTTCCCAATAGAAGTTTTAGGATGTCATACTATGAATCAGTGAAGGAAACAACTACCGATACTACCATAATCAGTAGCCATCATCCATAGGGATGCAAGGGTCAAAGCTATGTGGAAGTGATCAATTTCTTATTGCATATATTGCAATTTGGATGTCGGCCCATGTTGTATTGATTTCTAATTTCTATATTTTTTTTTGGTTTCCTCTTGCTGTAGAGTGCAACCACATACGACTTTCAGTTGGGAATACAAAGGGTCAAATATTGTGCCTTCTCCTCTAGTTCAAAACTCAATGTCCATGTTTTCTTGAACCATGACATGTTAATTATCGGTGAGTTTCCCGTATTTATGATTGATTTATTTTTCTTGGAAAACATTTATATATTGGAACAGAGAGAAGTTGCTAGAAAAAAAATAAGAATATGAATTTGGCGAAAAAAAATCAAGAAAAATCCATTAATTTTAAATTGAAACAATGTCTCACAATATTTAGTTACAAGTCCACATTCTCTTAGATTGTTCTGCTTGTGTTGTGTAGGCTATTTCAAAATGGCATTGCAGTAATATCACATGCTTAAAGTAATAGTATTTTTCATGTTTGCAAGTTACAATTAGAATTGAAATGCTTGATTTGATATTTTATTTCAAATTAGTCTTGCTAGTGGATATCGGTTAGTCTCTTTCTTGTTGAGAAATTGTTGGATGGTAGTTCTTTGAATTCACCATTGTTGTTACTCTATTTATAGAATAATACCACAAAAATCCCTTACCAAGTATGATGATTTGGGAGTGAGGCAATACATCAAAGCATAAGTTGAAACTTGATAGGCATTTTCATCAAATATATTTTTAAGGATTGTCAAGGAGATAACAGTTGATATCTGACAACATAGAAAACATATTCAATTGAACCTACTAATGTTGTTGTTCCATTTAGATTCAACAAAACTTGAATGTTTTTTTTTTAATTCTTGGTAGATACAGTGACTAGTATGCATGTGCAAATGAGATCAACGATTATGATCATCGTGACTTAGATTGGTTATGGACATACTCTGTATTAATGATCAAGGGGCAGTTGTAAAAACCACAACAATTGGTCAACGGCCGTACGCTCTATAATAAAATGTAGGCCGGGGTTATCTTGACTATGCAGAAGAATATCTGAGGCATGAAATGAAACATGTAGCATAAAAAATGTAGAATGATCTCAAATGATGCGTTGTATCCATTTGAGGAAAAAAGACTACTTCTCTAGCATAGAAGAGGAGGGAGTCAAATAAAATAAATGTAATTCTATATCATCCACAATTCAATCACAGTATTTACATACTTCTATTCCTCTTCAACTCTATCTCAGACATGGTCCAAAGAAAATTCTCTTCTGTAACTTTCATAATTTTCTTTTACACTTCCTATGTTTTAAACATCATGCGACTCGTACAGCTGAATGATTTCTTCAACAAGTAGATTGATGTATTCACTAAAAAAAGTGGAAGATCAATTTGAGAGTAAAATTGTGTGACTCTTTAGTGGCTTTAACGATTTACCTTGAAGATTTGAGCTAATTTCCTTGAAACCTTTTGGGTTGGGTTTTTCTTCTTGGAAAGGAGAGGCAAGAACTAAAATTGGACTAGGTTGTTCTGCTTTCTCATTATTAACTTCTCAAGCTTTAGATACAAAATGGTGCAAATGCTTTGGTGGACTGCAAGATGCTGGAGAGCTCGGTGGTGGTTGCTCAGATTGAATCCCCTAAAGGCACTCAAATTCATTAGCTGCTAGCATGATTCATTAGATAAAAAAAGACTAGATATAAAGAATGTGAGAATAAAGTGCTTGCGGAGAATTCACAAGTTTATCTTTCAACATAGACAGAGTATTGTAGAAATGGAAAAACTGATGAGCATTTTACCTTAGTTACATAAACAACATTGTCATAAAATTGTAATGCATCACTTTGCACAAAACTAGGGTAGTCCAACGTTTCCAATGCAATCTCCTTCGTTTTATTAGAATCTATAGGTAAGGTCTCGCTTATGATTCCCTCTGAAAGCTCAAGTGGTTCATTTTCCATATGGTGAGCTTCTGTTGATTGCTTGCAAGTTTTCTGATGCTCCAAACCATCTAGAAATATTGGGAGTGCATCACATCCCTCATCCAAAGTTTGGAAAAAAGCATATGGCAACGTGAGTGGATCATAGTTTTGGCTGGGTGATCTTCCTCCCCACAATAATATGTTTCCCTCCAAACTTGAATCATTCCTCTTGAAAACAGATTCATCATTTCTAATCTTATTGAACTCAGTAGGAAGGATGATGCTTGATGTGTCAGAAACAATCTCATGTTCCTGGCTTGTGCTGGCATCAGAAATTCTACTTTGCATTTCTAGTCTCTCTCTGTCAAAATCCATGGATGACACATGTATTGATGGAGATCTCAAAAGACTTCTAGATGGGATATTCCCAATTTTCATCTTCAAAAATGGTATCAAATTCATGTCTAACGTGAAGTTGATTTTCTTCACCTTTATAATTGGTTTTGTTGTTGTTTATGGAGCTCTTAGGTTGGCATAATGGTTTTTTTTCATCACACAAAGCAAGAATTTTCCCTAGTTTGCTTAAATTCCCTCTAGACTACTTCTCACCTTCATTTGCATGGGTCAACCTCAGTCTCCTTGACATACAATTTTTAACTTCTTTGTTGACTGTAGATTTAGATGTTTGGAGACTTACCTAGAGGATATGATGAAGTACCACCATACCTCTTTGTGTAGTCCAATAAATGTTTGGTAACAGAAGTGGAAACATAAGAATCTCTGCAAATTCTTGGCTCTCTAGAACAATCTCTAGAACTATTAAATGAATTTTTCTTGCCATTAATGCTAGTGAAGGAAGTAGAAACTTTCCTGAATCTGGAATGTTCTTTTGGTAAATCTTTGGTCACACTTTCTCTCACTTGCCTTTTAATCTCTCGAGAAATTTCCCTTGGATATTTCGGCCCATCATGAATTCAACTCCTAACACTCTCCTGAGTATACTTAGAGTCATCCTTCCTCGCTTCTTTGAGTCCCATCTTAAGTATTTCCCTTACTTCCTGCAGAAAATTGTGAGCGTTAGCTCTTTCACCTTCACCTAGACTTTTAAAAGCAGTTTGATATTGAGAAGAGTAGCTTGGTCATGAAGTGGGTCTAGCATTTTGAGCACTTCTAGGGCTAGGATTTAATACAACTATCCTTGTTGGTAAAGAACCATCATCACTTTTAATTGGGGCACCTGCTCCAGAGTATTGATTACCCTGATCGTTTTGCTTCTCACTTGCCATTCTTCATCTCTTCCTATCAAAAATTTGCTACCCTTTTGCTTCTGAATTAGTTCTTCATATTTTTTTACCTTCTTTAGAATAAATTCCTTGACTAATATCCTCCTTTTTCAGCATCTCATGTGCAGTCATTACATTCGTTGATTTCACTTTTGGAACATTTTTTTCTTCAGAAGACATTTGCAAAGCAGACTGCAAATCCCAAAGATGCTTTGTAAACAACGAATCTGGTTCTTGAAGGAACTTAAGGAACAAATCATTTTTTCACTTCAATACTCCTAGTGCATCAAGAAATTCTTCTGATTGCTACAGTGTCTCATCAGTGGCAATATGTTTAGCACCAATGAACTTTTGGCATACAAAAGCCATCTTTGCCTCATCCAACATTTCATGAACAAACATTTATTTCTGAACTAACTCTGTGCCAAGTTCATCCGTCCATTCACTCTTTGAACGATCGTGACATGTTGAACATTGGGAAGCCTCAAACTCATTCTTGAATTCGTACATGTGCTTTCCAAGAGGTTGATCAAATGTAGGTGCCCTTTGTTTTCTATGATTAGGAAACTTCTGTTGAGATTTAGGAAAAGAAATTTCCTTACATACTGAAGTCCTTAATTTATGTGGAGAGATTCTAACATCATATATTGGCTTAGGTTGTTGTTGATGTTTCCCAAATGTAATTTTATGTGGATCATTATCTCATTCTTGCATACGTTCTTCTAGCATTGTTTCTGCTGGGCATCTATCAAGTCCCATCAAACATGAAGGCACACAAGGAGTGTGGCATTTTGCTTCCATCTCTTTTGACATTTCTTATTCTATTGATGCCTTCATAGGTAATCCACTTACCTTCTTTGTTGCAAGATTTTTTTTGGAATCATAAATCTGGAGATTTTATAAACATCAATTAGCTTAATAAAAATATGCTACCTAGTTTACATATGCATTATAATCTAGACCCTAACAAACAATTATGCTTCCAGCCACATCAACATCTTCCTACTACTAGAAACTATAATTAGTCAATTCAAAGTCCACATAACCCCAACGAAGATACTTACAAGCACATATTCATTTTCATCATCCCTGGATTTTGGCATTTCAACAAAATCATTTGACTCATCCACACTGATTCTGCGATTTTCTTCTTCTACAATATAATGGATTTAGTAGGATAAGATTATAGTAGCAAACGTCAAAATTCTACATTATTAATCATAAATTATTACAGATTGACATGTAACTGGGAGATCAAAACCACTTGAAGAAATAGGTAATTGGAAACTAGACCCACAACATAAAATTCCACCAAACCTTCAGGGGTTCCATATCATAATAGAATGTAAAAGTGCATCCAAGCAAAATGCATAGAATAACTCTGCTACTTCTATTAAACAAACTTTAACATGTAGGATGTTGATAATCGATATCATGGTAGACAACAAGCTTTTCCTCCTTTGTGGTTTAATTGATTTGGAATCTTTTGTATTTATATGTACTGGATGTTTGGGTGTCCGATGGAAAGAACAAACAGGCGAGGAGTCACTTATTCTTCACTAGAATAAAAGACACTGAGGTAATAATAGACTAATGCATCAAACGCCTATTTTCTCTTTTATTTTGGCTCTCCTTCTGATGTAAGATTATATAATTGAAGTGAATATAGACACAAATTCTTGTCACTTTTCTATAGAGGAAGGAGCATAAAAGAGACCAAAAATAACATTCTCTAATCTACTGGAGGTTTTGAGCCAAGCCTTTCATCTAGTTCATATGTTTCAGGCCAAGTATCAGGTATAATGAACTAAAACATGGTAAAGCCTATATAAGTTGAAAATAATTCTAATTTGAATTCCTACTGTTTCTAGGAATGGCCTAAAATCATGTTGTGTTTCATTTCATTTTCAATACTTTTTAAAAAATACATGCTTCAAATGAGCAACAAGCCCATGTAAGCTTGGATTTGATATGCACTGACAGATTGCTAAGGTTGAGCAGTTTAGGGATCAATTGATATTATGGTGGGTATAATTTTTAGATTCCCTTTTTCCTCTATCTTTTCAACCAGTTTTATCTAATTGGATCCCTCATGAAAATATTTGTTTCTTGGAACTTTTACTAGTTCTGGAACTTAGTATTTCCCTACCACAAGATCCTTAAACAAGACATGAGCTATAAAACTTTTTCTTCTTTATAATAAGGTCCACTTTTATCCTTTTATTTTTTCTTGCTCTTACCTTATGTCATTGGGAAGGTGGATCCTTTACACTAACATTAGCATTGAAAAAGGACCATATTTGCGCAATACATTTCCCAGCTATATGTAAACCAAGTCTGTGATGTCAACAACTAGGTGGATGTGCTCCAATTTCAACGTACTCATAGTTAATTTGGTTTACAACACCTTGATTTCTTTTATTGAGTCAATCCAATGCCTAGAGAGATCCACCCACATTTAGCAGAAAATCATTCAGAGAGTTTGAGAGGTTAGTATTGGATATATTTTAATTAAAACCTTGGATTAATGCCTACACCACTAAAGGTTAGTATTGGATGTGTTGTAATTAAAATATTGGATAATAACTCTTTGCATGAGTGATATATTCAAAGATTTATCACTTCCACCAAAATCATTTTGACACAAAGAGAGTAAGTAGTAACACCATATCAAAGTCATAAACTATAGACTTGCTTTCCTCTTCATTCCATTTTGTAGAGTTCTTCAAATCAGGATTTTTTTTTTTGAGGGGATAGAGCTATTGCATCCAATTCCTCATCTCTTTTTCTATTAACCAAAATAATCTCCTAAGAATAAAATAAAAAGTTTCTTCTTTTCAAAGTTTATCAATGGCTTAAATCAGCCACAAAGAGTTTAAGTGGTGTGACACTTAATGTTGCCAAGCCGCTGAGTGTGTGCAATGTGACTTATTTCTAGTGTCCTAGTATTCTTGTATGGAGCATTATGATATAGACCTCTAATTTCAATCTTATTTGGAATAGTCACTTGAAGAGCATTCCTAAGATTTTTCACAGAGTAGTGTCTCAACTTACTGGTTACTTACTGATCCAATTCACTATCAAACCACCTAGGATGGAGCTAGTTCAACACTTGTTCATTATCCTAAAGTTCAAATAACACATCCAACTTTCACAGAGAAACAACACTATTTGATTTCTATACATTTTTAGCGAGGAAATATTCCTCGGGCTACCAAATCTCTTGTCTTTTTTATCAATCCATTCCACATAGATGAGTTTATGCATATCCAATTCATCCTCATCAAAACTTCTACTCGTGATACCATGGTGTGCTCCCTCAAGGAACTATCATTTCCTTCACACAACTATTAAATAGATTTCCATAAAGGAAACAACTATCCTTGACTGGATCTGGTACAAAAATCCTTTCTTCTATGCCTGGAGATGGATTGAGTGGCCCATTTGGAGTTACAAGAGTTAAATGCTCTCCATTGTGCCAAGATTTATATCATTCTGATGCCATATCACCATATTTCCAACCATTTATTTGCCCAATTAAGTGCACCAATGTAATATGATTATCTTCTTCCAATTCATGGGTGTTGAGTAATGGATGACACAAGTTTCTAATCAGGAAGATATTGAGAACCCTCCTCACTACCCAGTAAAAGATCATATCGTGGTAAGCCACAATTTAGTCTTTTCTCAAGATTACTACAATGGAGATTAAGATATTGGGATCATCCTTTATAAACGACCTTGAAAAAGAAATTACAACCATGAGAGGGGATGAGAAAATCCTTCGTTACCAGTATAAGGCAAGGTGTAATCATCAAATTAAGGAATTACCTCCTTGCAAAAATTGAGGAGACCTAAGTGTTGTTCTTCAATATGGGTAAAGGGAAGAGTGAACATATTCATATCTTATAAATTGGGTCTACCACTGCAATACTTTTGGGCGTCTTCTACTGGTCTTCAATCCTAAAGAAATTCCAACTGGTAGGCCAACAAGATAGCATGTCACCAAATTCACATATGCCACCACAACTTGCCATCCACATCCAATTTCCACCCTTGCAATCACAATACATTTATAATGTCAATGAAAATATAAGCCTAAATATAGAAAACATCAGCTACCAACTTTATAACTTTCTGTTACAAATAAATTATTGAAATGAAAATTCCAACTTGAGAGAATGGGTTGGGTGCCATTCAAAGAGAACAGATATTGTAAGCAAAGGTATCAATGCATAGACTGAGCCTATAACCACAATGTTGCTTGTGAATTCCATGGTGAGTTATTTCTTCAATATGAAAATCCCAATGGCAAGTATGACACTTATTATGAAGCAAGTGACCACCACAACTATAACTGAAAATATTGCAGTTTTAGGTCTCCTGGCTCCCAGCTCATTACCCACTCTTATACCACAAACAATATAAATACAATAATAAAGAAAAACAATTTTTAGATAAAACAAATGGGGAAAAAGTATACCATGATATATAATGATTTCTAAGGAGAAATCAAGTTCAACATTGCAATAAAATTTTTGAACTTATGTCGATTGCAGATTTTCCCAATATCTGAGAATCCCAAGGTTAGGAGGGATCAATTGTTTGACTCTCTCTGGATGGTCAAATTTAGAGATATTCCCATAACTTGCAATAGCCATAAATATGCCCCAATAAAATAATATATGACTATAAATCATAAATGTATACCTTGCAGCTGTACTGAGACCCAAAATTCCCATAAACTCCCAGTTGTAATAATTCATGTTGCATATATGTTCAAAACTTGGTACGTTAGAGATCTATTAATTGGCATAGCTATCTAACTAAGTTGGGACAATGCATAGCCATGGAGCACTTGACATTCATTCCACTTGACACTCACATGAAACCTTACTTTCTTAATTCTTCAAGAATCAAAGGAGATGATCTATTCCTTCTCTTGCTTCTCCTTTATATCTTGTTGGCTCTCTCTTTGGCATCTTCTCACATGACATCTCCTAGAATTAGATTATCTCAACCACTCAAAATGAATTTTCTCATTATTCCTTCCCTTGTGATGATTGCATCCTTGCCTAATTCTCACATATACATCACCACTCATTTATGATAAATTTTCTTTATTGATACCTTGAGGTGGCTCCTATTAAATGCAATATTATATGTTCTTCAATGCTTTGAGGCATGCATCTTTCTCTTGTATCAAGGTTTTCATTTTTCATCTTATTATTCTCTGTCATTGTTGGTTGTATGGAAGTTTAATCCATGGACTATGTCACTTTGTCAGTCTTTTTTTTTCTATTGAGCACATCTTTTCTTTTTTCCATTCCAGTGTCAGATACTTCAGTTTCATTTTTTTGTCGTATTTGGAGGAGAAAGTTGTATTTTTTTAATGATCTCCATAATTATTTCTATGTACTATGAGTTCTTTGAGTTTCAAATCTTTGTATGCATTGTCTTTCATGTTTAGATTGTTCACCATGTGTAGGTATGGGACTTGATAAAGTTGATGGACTACCTTTCTGCAAGGGAGGACATTAACCCATTCTAACTTAGGGATCACAAGTAAATCACTAGGAGGTGAGAATTTCCTTTTCATGCAATGTGTTCTTTTTGGTTTCTTTATGTTGGACTTTTTTTATGTAGATAATGATGCCTAAGCTCTTGGTTGGAGTTTTGTCTATTAGTAATTTAAAATACATAAGATCACTAGATTTTACATCTTTTCAATGATTTATATTAACTGTGCATTTGAAATACTTTAAGGTACATAGAATGAATGTCAAATTATTGTCCTTTTATTCAATGTGAACAATTGCTTTTCTGTATTTAGTTATTCTCACTTTTGAACTTGGCATGATTTGAAGGAATGCATGCATGGTTTGTTGCTTTTGCTAACCCATTATATGTTGTAGCAGTTCCAATTATCAAGGTTCATGTAATGGTTGGGCATGATTTACATGGAATTTGAAGAGATGAAATTCTTATTTTTTCCTGAATAAAGGCCCACTTAAGAGTTCATTTTTATTGCTCAGTGTTTATTTAAGGCATATAGATCTGTTTAAGAGTTGTCAGGAAAAGATGTGCAATGTTTTAGATGGTCCATTTACAAAAATAAATAGCATGCCCAAGTCACAAGTATAAAGGATGTATTTGAAGGTGAGCTTGGATTCATTTCCTTTGGATTTGATTTAATATTGTGTTCAATTATTTTTCTATTTTTTCCTTTGGTTGCAAAGGTGAGAAGTAAATTTGGGAAGTCTTCCATTGAAGCTTAAGTGGTGCAAGTTGTATGTCTAAGGGTTAAGTTATCTTTCTATCCATTCTAGGAAAATAGTCTAGGCATGCTTTCTTGGTGTTATTGGTCTAGTTTCTTATGAAACCATTGTGGATTCTTCCAAATGTTGATGTTGCCTAAAAACTCTATGAATCAGGTTTGGGACATAATAGTGTAGATAATTTTGATGCTCCATTTTTAGTTCCATCCATTACGCCTCATCTGCTCTTGATCCTCAATGGTATGTTCATTTGGCTTTATTATGTTGATGCAATATTATTATTTGCATGCCTTTTAACTGTGATGGAAGCGCGTATGGAGTGTGTTGAAGGTTTACCTTCTGTAGATATACTCAAGTTGTTACAACTTATATTGGTAGGCCAAGATGATCCTCAATGCCCAGTAGAACGTTTGGAGACACGTGCTCGAGAGCTATTGAGGTATACAGTAAGGTTAATGTTTTAGATAAGTTCAAGGTGTGTTTATAATTTTCATTTGTGGGAATTTCATTATGTTTCCCTTGGTTAGGAGCCTAGTTAGCTTTCTTGTTTACCTAGAAGTCAGTTGATGAATAATACATGTTAATTTTGCAAAATGATAGTACATTTTGTTTTGATGTGCTTTCCAATCATTTGTATATGATTACACTATACCTTTTTTCTTTTTTTTCTCTCTTCTCCTTTCATTAAGGATTTTGTTTCTACCAAGTGCATAAATCTAATCTTGTAAATGTTGGTACATTTTGTTTTGATGTGCTCTCCAGTCACTTCATATATGATGCACATTCTTGTTTTTTCTATTCTTTCTTCATTGCACATTTTTTTTAGTATCAAAAATACAAATAATATTATTTTAGGGTGAATTCTGTGCGTAATAGCTGACAATAGATGCTTCCTTATTTTTCAGGACTAGAGGCCCCTCTTTACTTTCCTATAGATATTTTCTTTTGTACCAAGAAGTATGGCTTCGAGTGTAGTAATTTATATAGCATATATTTGTGAGTCAATTTTAAGGCTTCGATAAAGGTGGAAACAAAAAATTTCTCATTGTAGTTCCTCATGACTTCTAGAAAATGTTTTTTTTTAACCTGCTTTTAGAATTTGAAATTGCTTTCAAAATCTGTTGGGACTACTTATAATAATTTTTATATTGACCTCATTTACTATCATTATTTGTAGCAATCTCAATAAACAATGCACCATTCAACATGTACTCTGCCATTATGCGTGGGGCATTTTTTAAAACTCAATAGTTATATATGAAATTTCAAGGACTGCCATACCTCTTCACATAATTCTTTAAGGGTGTTATTCATGATTATTTGTAGAGTCAGCAATGCCCTTTTCCTCAATGTAAATAGGATTTTAATTCTCTATTTCAAACGTGTTTCCAACCTACCTTCCACTATGTTAATGACTTCCTTGATGAAGTCCTCATTTTTAGAATTTGCCTCTCAGAAAACACTGCTAGCTCGAGATCCTTTAGCCATTTTTTCTGCAAGCTCCTACAATTTTTTTCTTTATACTTTTCCTTAATTTTCAAGAAGACAACCCAACTTGCAAGAATTTGGTGAACCTTTTGCTTCATGGGAAATGCAACAATGAAAATGTTCTAATGAGATGTATACTCCTTGGGGTATTGAACTTCCAAATATCCTTTCACATGGATTACCTCTATGCCTGTCTTACATGTATCTATAGAACCACTTATCTTGAACACCGATTCCACTTGACACTCTCATGAAACCTTACTTTCTTAGTTCTTCAAGAATCAAGGGAGATGAGCTATTCCTTCTCTTGCTTCTCCTTTATATCTTGTTGGCTCTCTCTTTGGCATATTCTCACATGACATCTCCTAAAATTAGATTATCTCAACCACCCAAAATGAATTTTCTCGTTATTCCTTCCTTTGTGATGATTGCATCCTTGCCTCATTATCACATATATTTATCACCAACCATTTCTTATAAATTGCCTTTATTTATACCCTGAGGTAGCTCCTATTAAATGCAATATTATATCTTCTTTAATGCTTTCAGGCATGCATCTTTCTCTTGTATCAAGGTTGTCATTTTTCATCTTATTATTCTTTGTCAGTGTTCATTGTAGGGATGTTAAATCCATGGAATATGTCATTTTTTCAGTCTTTTGTTTTCTATTTTTCACTAGCACATCTTTTCTTTTTTCCATTTAGAAGTGAGATACTTCAATTTCATTTTTCTATCATATTTGGCGGAGAAAGTTGTATTTTTTTAATGATCTCCATAATTATTTCTATGTACTATGAGTTATTTGAGTTTCAAATATTTGTATGAATTGTCTTTCATGTTTAGATTGTTCACCATTTATAGTATATGGTGTGTAGGTATGGGACTTGATAAATTTGATGGACTACCTTCCTGGAAGGGAGGACATTAACATATTCTAACTTAGGGATCACTGGTCAATCACTAGGAGGTGAGAATTTCATTTTCATGCAATGTGTTCTTTTTGGTTTCTTTATGTTGGATGCTTTTACGTTGATGATGATGCCTAAGCTCTTGGTTGGAGTTTTGTCTATTAGTAATATAAAAGACATAAGATCACTAGGTTTTACATCTTTTTAATGATGTATGTTAACTGTGCATTTGAAATTCTTTAAGGTACATAATGTCAAATTATTGTCATTTTCTTGAATGTGAACAATTGCTTTACTGTATTTAGTTATTCTCACTTTTTAACTTGGCATGATTCAAAGGAATCCATGCATGGTTTGTTTCTTCTACTAACCCATTATATGTTGTAGCAGTTCCAATTATCAAGGTTCATGTAATGGTTGGGCATGCTTTACATGGAATTTGAAGAGATGAAATTTTTATTTTTTCCTGAATAAAGGCCCACTTAAGAGTTCATTTTTTATTGCTCAGTGTCTATTTAAGGCATATAGATCTATTTAAGAATTGTTAGGAAAAGATGTGCAGGATTTTAGATGGGCCATTTACAACAATAAATGGCATGCCCAAGTCGCAAGTATAAAGGATGTATTTGAAGGTGAGCTTGGATTCATTTCCTTTGGATTTGATTTAATATTGGGCTCAACTATTTTTCTGTTTTTCCTTTGGTTGTGAAGGCCAGAAGTAAACTTGGGAAGTCTTCCATTGAAGCTTACGTGGTGCAAGTTGTATGTCTAAGGCTTAAGTTATCTTTCTATACATTCTAGGAAAATAGTCTAGGCATGCTTTCTTGGTGTTCTTGGTCTAGTTTCTTATGAAACCATTGTGCATTTTTCCAAGTGTTGATGCTCCCTAAAAACTCTATGAATCAAGTTTGGGACAAAATAATGCAGATACTTTTGATGCTCCATTTTTAGTTCCATCCATTGCGTCTCGTCTGCTCTTAATCCTCAATGGTATGTTCATTGGCTTTATTATGTTGATGCAAGATTATTATTTGCATTCCTTCTAACTGTGATGGAAGCGAGTATGGAGTGTGTAAAAGGTTTACCTTCTGAAGAAATACTCAAGTTGTGACAGCTTATATTGGTAGACCAAGATGATCCTCAATGCCTAGTAGAAGGTCTGGATACACGGGCTTGAGAGCTATTGAGGTATACAGTAAGGTTAATGTTTTAGAGAAGTTCAAGGTGTGCTTATAATTTTCATTTGTGGGAATTTAATTATGTTTCCATTGATAGGAGTTGGTTAGTTTGCTTGTTTACGTAGAGGTATGTTGATGAATAATACATGTTAATTCTAAAAAATGATAGTACATTTCGTTTTGATGTGCTTTCCAATCATTTGTATATGATTACACTAAACCTTTTTTTTCTCTTCTCCTATCATTAAGGATTTTGTTTCTACTAAGTGAAGAAATCCACTCTTGTAAATGAGGGTACATTTTGTTTTGATGCGCTCTCCAATCACTTTATATATGATGCACATGCTTATTTTTTCTATTCTTTCTTCATTGCACATATTTTTTAGTATAAAAAATACAAATAATATTACTTTAGGGTGCATTCTGTGCGTAATAGCTGACAATATATGCTTTCTGATTTTTCAGTACTAGGCCCCTCTTTACTTTCCTATAGAGATTTTCTTTTGTACCAAGAAGTATGGCTTCTGGTGAGTCAATTTTAAGGCTTGGATAAAGGTGGAAACATAAATTTTCTCATTGTAGTTCCTCATGAATTCCAGAAAATGTTTTTGTTTTGAACCTGCTTTTAGAATTTGAATTTGCTTTCAAAATTTGTTGGGACTACTTATACCAATTTTTAGATTGACATCTTTTACTATCATTATTTGTAGCAATCTAAATAAACAATGCACTATTCAACATGTACTCTGCCATTATGTGTGGAGCATTTTTTAAAACTCAATACTTATATATGCAATTTCAAGGACTGCCATAACTCTTCACATAATTCTTTAAGGGTGCTAGCTCAATGGAAGAGCATCTGCATTACAAGCAGGAGCTTGGTGGTTCGATTCCATTGTGCCCTCACATGAATTAATCAATCATATTGTAGTTTATTTAAATTAAATATTTTTATATTGATTTATTTCAATAGTGAGATATTTTTCTAGATTCCTTATTTTATATAGTCTCTAAGTATAAATTTTTATTGTCTCTAGAGAGACAATAGTTAAGATTAAAGACATATTGTCTCCATAAAGACAATATGTTTCTAATCCAAATTATTGTCTTTCGAAGGACAAAAATGAAATTGTCTCCTAAGAGACAATAATGCTTGTATTATATATTGTCTTTATAGAGACAATATTTTAAGACAATAATGAATTTGTCTCCTAAGAGACAATAATGCTTGTGTTATATATTATCTTTATAGAGACAAACCTTTAAGACAATAATTTTTGAGACACCCGCTTAAAGACAATATTTAAGATAATAGACAAGTTTTTCTTTGTCTCAAGTTAAGACACTTTACCCAAAAGTTTTCTCAAATATTGTCTTAAAACCCCCCTTTTTGTAGTAGTGACGGGAGATGCCCATGTAAACAATGTAAACTTGCACAGTGTCACGCAAGTGAAACATGGTATGCAAATATTAGATACTGCAAATTAGAGTTTGTCCAGAAAATACAAAACTTGTGAAATTACTACCTGCTTATCATCACCATTGATCTTGCAACCCAGAAGTGTTACAAGTAGTGTGATAGCCAACACCAAATTGTTGGGATTCATCATTATTAGTCCTTCTGTAATTGAAGTGGACGAACATTTCTTTAAATCAATGCCAGTACCAGATATTCAGGTACAAGTTATGAAGTCAAAGTTTTATATTAAATTGGTGTTGAGGGTGTAAAAATGGATTTTAATTTATGCATTTTTTTAGAGTCTGGTTCGCATAATTTCCCTTTGGATAGTTTGTTTTGTAAAGTTGTAAAGGTTGGAAGAAGCTCATGATACTAAAAAAATCTGCTGGAATTATATAAAAGTGAAATATTTTGGTTTATAAAAAAACTAATTAAATAAAATGATTAATCTAATTTAATTATATTAAAGAAATAAAAAAATTAATATTACTTATATTGAAAACAATTAATTTAATCTTAATTTTATAATAAATAAATAAAAGTAGCTTAATTTAATTGTTCACTAAAATTGTAAAGTTTGGATTATTGTAAAGTCTTTTAATCAAAGCTTTTCTTAAGAATATGATTTTGTTTATATCAAATATATTATAGGATTTTACTAAATTTAATTTAGTATGGTGGATCTTGTACTACTTTTGGCAAGAACACTTTGGATTTCTTTCTTGCCACCCTGCATGTTACACAAAAATATCGTCACCATGCTTATTTGCAGTCAGTATGGGTCTATCATCACTTATACTAGCCTCCTAAGCAAGTCTCAGACCTTAGCTCTTCATGTCAAGCTTTGCAAATGAGAGAAAGACATTGAAAATCAAAATTACTCTGGTTCCGCACTTTCTCCTACGTTTACCTGCGGACCCGCACCCTTTGTTCATATTACCTGCGTACCTTCACACTCTTTCTGTAAAGGGGTGGGTGCGTACCCCTGTAAAAGTAAAAAAGGCGCAAGTTTATCCTAAAAAACTCACTTTTGGGTTAATTCCAGATGTTTCTAGAAGGATTTTGACGTGGATTGTTCGCTCCAAGGTGGTTCATGCATCCCAAAAGAGAAGGAGCTAATCCCTTGATAGGATGGAGCGTATCCCTTTGAAGGGGGACTTATCCCTTTGAAGGAGGACCTAGCTAACTTTCCCTCCATGCACTATAAATTAAGGCATTGGGTCAGTTGCTGGGGGAGGTTAGAAGCTGAACATTTTGAGGGTAAATGTTGATGGAATTGGGACTTCCTAGTTAAACTTGAGAGGAGAGATAAGATACCTTTTGGTTTCATTGGGAAGTGAGTGAAGCATGTCAAAGTAGAGGAGACTTCTTGTCAGACCCTCGGAGGAGCTTGTACAGCATCAAGGCACAGGTTGTAATGTTATTCTTCATTTGAATTAATACAATCAGATTCATTTTTCTCAACAAATTGTCTTATGTGGTTTGTTTCATAATCTCCTTGATCATTATGATGAATATGCTTTATGATATTGGCTTTTTAGGTGTTATTTAATTTGGTTTTCTTGTTTGTGTTTGCAGAATTATACTTCAACGAAGCTAATTTGGAGCAAGGGAGCGAGGCTTCCACAAACTTGCATTGGACCCAAGGTAGGCCTAAAACACTTGTTTGCCTTTGTTTTAATTGCATATTTAGAGAAAGATAGTTTTTGATAGGCTTTCTTATCACTAGATACCTTTAGATACTAGGAAGGTCGATCTTGTCTGCAACCTCGACTCATTCCGCGTGACAAAATGGCGACTTCGCTGGGGACTTGATTGTTTTCCTTGTTTTTCTTTGACCTGAGAAACTTGCCTTTTTGTTTCTGTTTTTGGCTTGTTGTTTGTGGAATTGGGTGGATTTAGTGGATCTAGGTTTGTTTTGGCTTTTCATAACTTTAGGAGAAGTCCGCAATCTATGGTTGTATCACAGTGTGTACCTCTACGCATGTTTACTTTGCACACAGAGCGTGCACGCACCTGTACAAACTCTGAGCCTGTGGACCCTGCTAAATTTTTTAAAAACTTGATTTTTCCTCTTTTAATTAGTTTTATCTTGGTTTAGGTATTGTTATCCTCTGCCCAGACCCGCTTGTGACTTGTCAAAAGCTTTCCTTGGTCTAATTTCATTGGTGTTAGGAATTTAGGTGAAATTCCTAGAACTTTTGGTTGCCGATCTTGATTTTCATTTTGGTCGTGTAGTAGCTCAGAGCTTAGAAGCATAGAAGCCTCAGATCACCTTGGTTTTTACTGACCTTCTTATGAGTTTGACCATTTGCAAAATCTACCTTTGTTGAGGAATCCATCTTGAGTTTTCTCTTTCCAAAATTTCAAAAAGCTTGTGTCAAAAGTTTGGATTTCACTTTTACAAAAAAGAACAAAAAATCATTTGTTTTGACTAATTTTTGATTCTGGACAAATTAGTCCTTGGTTTGCTTATTGCCAAGTAAAACATCCTTGAAAAAACAAAAACATTTTGTAAGCTTTTACTTCAAGTAGTTTTCTCAAGATTTGCTTTAGTCATAATTTTGAGTGTTTTTATAAAAAATACAAAAATCTCTTTTGAAAAAAGTTTGTTTTGGTAGCATTTGAGCATTTGAATGAAAAAGGAAATTCTTGTGCAAATAACTAGTTGTCTCGGTCTGAGTGCATTGGAACAAAAACTCTTCTTTAAATTTGTTTGTTAAGAAAGATTTCTATTTACACGCATTTGCATTCTCAAACTCTTTCCTAGCTAGAAGTTCATTGAAGAGAAAAGATTGTTTGATCATCTTAAGTGCACCTTTTTAGTGATTTTAAGTCGAGTCTTCACACCACGAGTTTCATCCCCGCACCTCTTGACTTAATCAAAAACCAATAAAAATAATGCTTAAAGTAAAATTAATCTAGAAATATTTTTATTTCTAGGGCTCTATTACACCAACGTAGCTTAGGCTAGTGTCTTGGAGTAGGGAGTATTTAACTCTCCAAGACAATAAAACAAACAAGTAGTTGTATCTTGCGGTAGGAGAGAAATCCAATTGTTGCATCTATGCTCTGGGAAAGCTCCTCTTAAAGTAGAAGCACGAGATCATGTCCGAACCAGTGTGGGAATCAATCCTTCCTCATTGGGAACGACACCAGATATTCACATATTAAAAATGGTAAACCTCGGATTAACCATTGTCGAGGAGCCTGGGTTCACTTGTTGGTAAACCTTGGTTTATGTCAAGGAGCCTTCAAGGGGATTGAGCTTGTTACTCTGCCCTTGCGTGCGTATCAGATCGTAGACTGTTCCCCCAGGTATATTTGTTTCTGTTGGTAACCATAGTGACCATATTCTATAGGATTCTTCCTAAGGTTACGGTGGCGGGAAGATCCCACTGTACCTGGAGCAGACGTCGGCTAGACTCACTTGGATTTTCTGGGGGATTCTCTTCACTCGAGACGGTTAAGTGGAGAAACTTGTGCCAGTTTATTCATTAAGCAGGTTGCTGGGGTAACTGTTCCAACCAGTATTTCTGTATCGAACTCTGCGACGTTGGATTTCATCACCAACTAGTGTTTTCAGTATGGAAAGTTACTGTTTGTGTGTGATTGATCCCCTAGATTCTTTAGGCGTGTGATTCAATTTGTTTGGTTCTTTAGAGGCTTTAGGTGGTTTTCATTGAGATTTTACTTTGTTTTCGTGTGAAGTAGTTAAAAGTTTTTAACCGTGGCTGAATTATCGAGGAAGTCCCGTAGACTTCGGGGCCAACCTCCTGAGTTTTCACCAAGCCAGCTTGAAGGGCTATGGGCCCTGGTAACTCCTCGTGACAATAGAAGTGGGTCACCTGAAAGAGGGGAATCCGCTTTGGTAGGATATAATCCTGATTTTTTTGCATTAATAGCAGATTATAGTACACAGCCTGTATCCTTTTCAGAAGTTACTGGTAGTGTTGCATCTACTAGTGATATAGGTGAAAAACCTGAAATATCTGAACCCGAATCTGAAATTGCTGCTACTCCAATATCAGGGTTTGCTTCTCCAGCTTCTAGTGGTCCTAGTTCACCTAGGGTAGAAACAATAATTACCCAAGATCGTGTGCTTCGTTGGACTTATAGCTATTGAAGACTTGCTAATGTTGACAAACAAAGAAAGGCATTCCTTATTCTAGAAATCGACCTACCATTAGTCCTTAGGGATCGTTGAATCAATCTTTTACAATCCACCTAGGAGCAGTAGCTTGGTATCTTTCATTGACTAATTTTTTGGAAAACCCGGGACTAAGTTTTTCACCACCTCGTATTTCTTATCACCCAACACCTAGAGGTTACTATCCTCCATTGAATATGTCTAAGCAATCATCCATGTTTTCTCAATATTCGGAAGCCTTTTTGTACGGTGGTCCTTCTGTTCCCACTGGGTATCAATCCATGTCTGGTACTTTTTCAGGAGCATCTCCTCAACCTATTGAACAAAAGTTATTAACTGGAAGTAATGGTACTAAACCATTGAGTGTAGAAGATAGTCTCATGATGTCAGGTTCTATTCCCAATCCTCAACCGCAAGGTGGCCAGTCTCCGCCTGGGGGACAACCTCAAGGTACCCAGTATATGCCTGGGGGGCAACCTCAAGATACTTAGTTTACGCCTGGGGGACAACCTCAAGGACAGTACATACCTACGGGACAATACGTTCCTCAAGGTCAACCCCAGACTCAGTATTACCCCAAGGTCAACCTCAGTATCAAATGTACCCGCAAAGGTCAACCTCAGTATCAATATGTACCTCAAAATCAACCTCAATATCAATATGTACCTCAAGGTCAACCCCAGTATCAGTACGTGCCTCAGGGTTATCAACCCCAAGGTCAGTACCCAACTCAAGGTTACCAGCCACCTTCGGGACAATCATGTTATAAACCCTATCCTCAACCCGGTTATGGTCCTCAATATCCTCAACCTGTTATGGGTCCATACCTCGAAACAAATTTAGTGTGGGATCCATCTCAATCCCAACAGGTCTTGCAACCGAATGCGCAGTTGTCATCTCAACCTGGACAACCCTTGATTTCTAGTTCATCCCAGCAACCTGTCCAGTCTACTGTTCAAACTTCTGCACCTTCTGTAGTTTCTCAGTCTGGGCCTAGTACGCCTCGTACTCCGCCTCAAACGTCTGCTGCGACTACTACAACATCTGCTGCATCTACCCCACCTTCTTTTGGAGTATCGACAGCTTCGGTTTCTACTGTCCCTGTATCTATTCCTCAAACATCTTTACCTCTGTCTGGACCCACGGTCCACACTTCGATTAAGATGCCTGTAGGAAGTACGGTTGTCGCCACTCAACCTCAGTATAATCAACAAACGTACCAAGGACAATACCAATACGGTCCTGCTACGCAGCAACCAACCTATCAGTATCAACCATACCCTGGGTATACATATCAACAACCTCAGCAACCCTAGTATGGTCCGGTTA
>APFE030616578.1:220646-235775 GCA_000404065.3 Pinus taeda | reverse complement strand
ACATCAGTATAGTTAAATACCATAAAAAATCTTCATGTAAAACGCATAATGTTATTCCTGTAAAACTCATAACGGTTGCAAATAACAAAGAGTTACCTTATCTTATTCATCATTTTCTTGGTTGATACGAGAACTTCTTGTGGGATTCACCTTCTTTCATTACATTTTTTCTTGTTGCAATGCGTAAAACAGTAATGGAGTAATTATAAGTGACACTGCTACAAATATTAGGTGGAAAAATTAATGTGGGAGGTTTTTCCAAGCCTAGAAGAGCCACGAGAATCTTGTTCCATTCCAAGCTCCATTCTTGCATAATAGACCCACCAAAAAAATGGTTTGCATCTTCGCAATATCTCCTTGATTTTTAGGAAAGATGATTGAATAAAAATCATGCTTCATGCTTGCAGAAGATTTGGAGAGAACAAGTGATCTGAAATGGGGACCTAAAGGATTTTTGTCAAGCTTACAAGAAGCTCTCCCACTCCAAAGCTTATATATTCCCAAGATCTAGGCTTATATTGACAAATGCGGAATTAAAAGAACTTGAAGTAGGTGTATGCTTGTGTTTGCCTTTAACTGTTAAGTTCTTTAAGTTGATTTGCTTAAACTGATATAAAAACATATAACAACAAATAATGCAAATAATAACCAACACACATAACGGCAATATGATTAGGAGTTCACCCAAACCTCTTGGGCTATGTCTCCATGAGCTATAGTCAACTCAACTAGGCTCTTTGATATTATGGCTTAAATTCTCTTACAAGTTCCACACTCAACTCCATAAGTTTACAACTGAAACCATGAGCTTATAATGCCATCCTTATCCCTAGCTATTTGGCTCTCTGGCTCTCAGCTCTTGGCTCTCCGCTCTTAGCTCTTGGCTCTAGCTCTCGGCTCTGGCTCTCAACTCTTGGCTCTCGACTCTTTGCTCTCGGCTCCAGCTCTCAGCTTTGGCTCTTGGCTCTCGGCTTTGGTTCTCGACTCTTGGCTCTCAGCTCTGGCTCTCGACTTTGGCTCTTAGCTCTTGGCTTTCAGCTCTGGCTCTCAGCTCTTAGCTCTCAGCTTTGGTTCTTGGCTCTGGCTCTCGGCTCTTGGCTCTCAGATCTTGGCTTTTGGCTCTGGTTCTTGGCTCTCGGCTCTGGCTCTCAGCTCTTGGCTCTCAGCTCTTGGCTCTCACTATGAGCTCCCTGAAGGGAAACTTGCTCTCTCAAGGGAAAACTTCTGAAGGGAGCCCCGCTTCTTCGCTTGGCTCTCTGGCCTTTGAAGAATCCTCCGACTCTATAGCTTCCATCCATTCCTTTGTGTGCAATCATGAGGAATTATTCCTATGTGGCTCTACGTCCATCCCTCTAGCTCTGTGGCTTTGTGGTTCTGTGTCCAGCCCTCTGGCTCTACGTGCTTCATAATACATTCCTATTATAAAAACGCCCGCTTATAGTGTGCCATAGGTGCGATGGACTATTTCCAATGGGAATGACACAGTCGATTGTTCTTCTGCCTACATTCCGAAAATGGTATAATTTTTTTGAGAAGTTCAAGGTGTGCTTATAATTTTCATTTGTGGGAATTTAATTATGTTTCCATTGATAGGAGTTGGTTAGTTTGCCTTTTTACGTAGAGGTATGTTGATGAATAATACATGTTAATTTTGCAAAATGATAGTACATTTTGTTTTGATGTGCTTTCCAATCATTTGTATATGATTACACTAAACCTTTTATTTCTCTTCTCCTATCATTAAGGATTTTGTTTCTACTAAGTGCAGAAATCCAATCTCGTAAATGTTGGTACATTTTGTTTTGATGCGCTCTCCAATCACTTTATATATTATGCACATGCTTGTTTTTTCTATTCTTTCTTCATTGCACAATTTTTTTAGTATCCAAAATACATATAAGATTACTTTAGGGTGCATTCTGTGCGTAATAGCTGACAATATATGCTTTCTGATTTTTCAGTACTAGGCCCCTCTTTACTTTCCTATAGATATTTTCTTTTGTAGCAAGAAGTATGGCTTCTGGTGAGTCAATTTTAAGGCTTGGATAAAGGTGGAAACATAAATTTTCTCATTGTAGTTCCTCACGAATTCCAGAAAATGTTTTTGTTTTGAACTTGCTTTTAGAATTTGAATTTGCTTTCAAAATTTGTTGGGACTACTTATATCAATTTTTAGATTGACATCTTTTACTATCATTATTTGTAGCAATCTCAATAAACAATGCACCATTCAACATGTACTTTACCATTATGTGTGGAGCATTTTTTAAAACTCAATACTTATATATGCAATTTCAAGGACTGCCATAACTCTTCACATAATTCTTTAAGGGTTGTAGCTCAATGGAAGAGCATATGCATTACAAGCAGGAGCTTGGTGGTTCGATTCCATTGTGCCCTCACATGAATTAATCAATGATATTGTAGTTTATTTAAATTAAATATTTTTATATTGATTTATTTCAATAGTGAGATATTTTTCTAGATTCGTTATTTTATATTGTCTCTAAGTATAAATTTTTATTGTCTCTAGAGAGACAATAGTTAAGATTAAAGACATATTGTCCCTATAAAGACAATATGTTTCTAATCCAAATTATTGTCTTTCGAGGGACAAAAATGAAATTGTCTCCTAAGAGACAATTATGCTTGTATTGTATATTGTCTTTATAGAGACAATATTTTAAGACAATAATGAATTTGTCTCCTAAGAGACAATAATGCTTGTGTTATATATTATCCTTATAGAGACAAATCTTTAAGACAATAATTTTTGAGACACCCGCTTAAAGACAATATTTAAGACAATAGACAAATTTTTCTTTGCCTCAAGTTAAGACAATTTACCCAAAAGTTGTCTCAGATATTGTCTTAAAACCCCCCTTTTTGTAGTAGTGACGGGAGATGCCCATGTAAACAATGTAAACTTGCACAGTGGCACACAAGTGAAACATGGTATGCAAATATTAGATACTACAAATTAGAGTTTGTCCAGAAAATACAAAACTTGTGAAAGTACTACCTGCTTATCATCACCATTGATCTTGCAACCCATAAGTGTTACAAGTAGTGTCATAGCCAACACCCAATTGTTGGGAGTCATCATTATTAGTCCTTCTGTAATTGAAGTGGACGAACATTTCTTTAAATCAATGCCAGTACCAGATATTTAGGCACAAGTTATGAAGTCAAAGTTTTATATTAAATTGGTGTTGAGGGTGTAAAAATGGATTTTAATTTATGCATTTTCTTAGAGTCTGGTTTGCATAATTTCCCTTTGGATAGTTTGTTTTGTAAAGTTGTAAAGGTTGGAAGAAGCTCATGATACTAAAAAAATCTGAAATTATATAAAAGTGAAATATTTTGGTTTATAAAAAACTAATTAAATTAAAATGATTAATCTAATTTTAATTTATAATAAAGAAATAAAAAAATATATTTACTTAATTTAAAATAATTAATTTAATCTTAATTTATAATAAATAAATAAAAGTAGCTTAATTTAATTGTTCACTAAAATTGTAAAGTTTGGATTATTGTAAAGTCTTTTAATCAAAGCTTTTCTTAAGAATATGATTTTGTTTATATCAAATATATTATAGGATTTTACTAAATTTAATTTAGTATGGTGGATCTTATACTACTTTTGGCAAGAACACTTTGGATTTCTTTCTTGCCACTCTACATTTAGCGAAAGAATTGTTATGTAACCAAACCCTATGTCCACTGCTCTGAAAACGATATCTTATAAAGAGATGTTGAATGCTAGTACATCCACATTTGTTATGAATTACTTAAACAATTGAGCCACAAGAAAACCTCACATAGCCAAACATAAACAACTAAAAAAATACTTTAAAATTTGCCTAACATAACAAAAATCTTAAAAATTATAAATTTTTATTATTGTGATTATATTATTATTGTGAATTAATATTTTTAATATAAAAATAAATTTACTTAAATAAAATATTTATTTAAAAAACATATTTTCACATTTACAATTTCCAATTAATTTTATTAAAATTTTAATTTTTAAATAAATTGCAACTAAATTAATTTAAAAATAATGGTAAAAAATTAAAATACAACCTAATTAAATTATAATGATAAAAAAAATATAACTCGGCAAAAATATAGCTGAATAAAATATCTTATAATTCATAAACCTTCTTATTTTAAAAAACCTATCATAAACTAATAAACTTATGTAATTGATACCCCATCCATATATTTTTATATTATTTATCCAACCTATCTAATTTTTTCTTATAAGTTATAAAATCATCACTTTCAATGCATCCAAATTTGATGTATCATTAAATTCAATTTACATTCATATATACAAAATGAGTGCGATTATTTTGAAATATTTTTTTCACAAATTTAATTTAATTTTTAATAATTAGTATAATATATGAATATTTTTTCCATTTTTAATTAATTTTAATAATAAGTAAATAATAAAATTAACTGCTTATCCATATTGATACACATAAATTCATAACAAATAGAATACATTTATCATATATAAATTTCAAAAATAATAATCAATAAATTATAACTTTATATATAATTCTATTAACTATAAAAATTGGGAATTACATAGAGGATTATAGTAAGTCAAATCAAACTCTCAAATGCGAGGCCCTACCATAGAAAAATATATGCATGTGTATGTATATATTAATCTTTTGTCATTATGGCTCTCATAGCAAACCAAATTTATCATTGCCACTATGGTCGAAACCAATTCCCATTGGTTGGGAGGAGCATTCTTTCACCACTATGGTTCTCATAGCAAAACAAATTAACTAATGAGTTATGTGTTGTGTTAAAAATGAATTTTCTATATAATTGTGTAAATAATTTATGTACATTTTTAGAGGAAATGAGCCTAGTGCTCAGTAAGAAATTATTGGAAGTGTAGTTTCTTTATTGTGTTACCAGTCTTATGAATACCTCTAACAATGGCTAAGACAGTTGGCACTTGATGCAATTTTGATCATTTCAATGCTTGGAGAGGTAGGTGTTCTCTAAGTACTTTTAGAAGTATTCTGTAGATGCCTATAGCGAGAGCTATGATATAAGATAATGTGCATGTGGTGCAATGATTTATCATTTTGATTATTAGAGCATTGGTACTCTCTAAGTACTTGTAGAAGTACTATGGTTGAAATATCACCTGACATTTCATAATTGATTGATAGTTAAAAGTATTTCATTTGATTGAAAATGTTGTGACTAATATGATTATGTTGAATTTGTTAGTCATATATTACATGGTACTTGCCATGGAGTGCAGATGGGTTTTCAAACCATTGTTAGAAAACTTGCATAAAAATGACCATGACTTTCAAGAGTAATGGGTAGGTAATGGTATATTGATATAGATATTTTGTTTGTTTCTATGACTTTGAATAATGGTTATGTCATGGAAAGTAGAATTTGCATATTTTGCAACAATAAATGCTTATGACTATTGATTAAAACATTATTGTTTCGTTTAATGGTATTTTTGGAAATGAAAGTGTCCCATTTTGAAGGGAGGTGACCCCCTTTTGGGTTGTTTAGATTGCTCTATCATAAGTAAAAGTTAATTATGAATAGCAAGGATGGTTTTTATTTCAAGAGGGAAGTATGTGACATCAGTATAGTTAAATACCATAAAAAATCTTCATGTAAAACGCATAATGTTATTCCTGTAAAACTCATAACAGTTGCAAATAACAAAGAGTTACCTTATCTTATTCATCATTTTCTTGGTTGATACGAGAACTTCTTGTGGGATTCACCTTCTTTCATTACATTTTTTCTTGTTGCAATGCGTAAAACAGTAATGGAGTAATTCTAAGTGACACTGCTACAAATATTAGGTGGAAAAATTAATGTGAGAGGTTTTTCCAAGCCTAGAAGAGCCACGGGAATCTTGTTCCATTCCAAGCTCCATTCTTGCATAATAGACCCACCAAAAAAATGGTTTGCATCTTCGCAAGATCTCCTTGATCTTGAGGAAAGATGATTGAATAAAACTCATGCTTCATGCTTGCAGAAGATTTGGAGAGAACAATTGATCTGAAATGGGGACCTAAAGGCTTTTTGTCAAGCTTACAAGAACCTATCCCACTCCAAAGCTTATATATTCCCAAGATCTAGGCTTATATTGACAAATGAGGAATTAAAAGAACTTGAAGTAGGTGTATTCTTGTGTTTGCCTTTAACTGTTAAGTTCTTTAAGTTGATTTGCTTAAACTGATATAAAAACATATAACAACAAATAATGCAAATAATAACCAACACACATAACGGCAATATGATTAGGAGTTCACCCAAACCTCTTGGGCTATGTCTCTGTGAGCTATAGTCAACTCAACTAGGCTCTTTGAGATTATGGCTTAAATTCTTTTACAAGTCCCACACTCAACTCCATAAGTTTACAACTGAACGCATGGGCTTAGAATGCCATCCTTATCCCTGGCTATTTGGCTCTCTGGCTCTCAGCTCTTGGCTCTCGGCTCTTGGCTCTTGGCTCTGGCTCTTGGCTCTAGCTCTCAACTCTTGGCTCTCGGCTCTAGCTCTCAGCTCTGGCTCTTGGCTCTCGGCTTTGGCTCTCAGCTCTGGCTCTCGGCTTTGGCTCTTGGCTCTTGGCTTTTGGCTCTGGCTCTCAGCTCTTAACTCTCAGCTTTGGCTCTCGGCTCTAGCTCTCGGCTTTTGGCTCTCAGCTCTTGGCTTTTGGCTCTGGCTCTTGGCTCTTGGCTCTGGCTCTCAGCTCTTGGCTCTCACTATGAGCTCCCTAAAGGTAAACTTGCTCTCTCAACGGAAAACTTCTGAAGGGAGCCCCGCTTCTTTGCTTGGCTCTCTGGCCTTTGAAGAATCCTCTGACTCTATAGCTTCTATCCATTCGTCTATGTGCAATCATGAGGAATTATTCCTATGTGGCTCTGCGTCCATCCCTCTAGCTCTGTGGCTTTGTGGTTCTGTGTCCATCCCTCTGGCTCTACGTGCTTCATAATACATTCCTATTATAAAAACGCTCGCTTATAGTGTTGCATATGTGCGATGGACTATTTCCAATGGGAATGACATAGTCGATTGTTCTTCTGCCTACGTTCTAAAAATGGTATAATGTTTTAGAGAAGTTCAAGGTGTGCTTATAATTTTCATTTGCGGGAATTTAATTATGTTTCCATTGATAGGAGTTGGTTAGTTTGCTTGTTTACGTAGAGGTATGTTGATCAATAATACATGTTAATTCTGCAAAATGATAGTACATTTTGTTTTGATGTGCTTTCCAATAATCTGTATATGATTACACTAAACCTTTTTTTTCTCTTCTCCTATCATTAAGGATTTTGTTTCTACTAAGTGCAAAACACCAATCTCGTAAATGTTGGTACATTTTGTTTTGATGTGGTCTCCAATCACTTTATATATTTTACACATGCTTGTTTTTTCTTTTCTTTCTTCATTGCACATTTTTTTTAGTATCAAAAATACAAATAATATTACTTTAGGGTGCATTCTGTGTGTAATAGCTGACAATATATGCTTTTTGATTTTTCAGTAATAGGCCCCTCTTTAATTTCGTATAGAGATTTTCTTTTGTACCAAGAAGTATGGCTTCTGGTGAGTCAATTTTAAGGCTTGGATAAAGGTGGAAATATAAATTTTCTCATTGTAGTTCCTCATGAATTCTAGAAAATGTTTTTGTTTTGAACTTGCTTTCAGAATTTGAATTTGCTTTCAAAATTTGTTGGGACTACTTATATCAATTTTTAGATTGACATCTTTTACTATCATTATTTGTAGCAATCTCAATAAACAATGCACCATTCAACATGTACTCTGCCATTATGTGTGGAGCATTTTTTAAAACTCAATACTTATATATGCAATTTCAAGGACCACCATAACTCTTCACATAATTCTTTAAGGGTGCTAGCTCAATGGAAGAGCATCTGCATTACAAGCAGGAGCTTGGTGGTTCGATTCCATTGTGCCCTCACATGAATTAATCAATGATATTGTAGTTTATTTAAATTAAATATTTTTATATTGATTTATTTCAATAGTGAGATATTTTTCTAGATTTGTTATTTTATATTGTCTCTAAGTATAAATTTTTATTGTCTCTAGAGAGACAATAGTTAATATTCAAGACATATTGACTCTATAAAGACAATATGTTTCTAATCCAAATTATTGTCTTTCGAAGGACAAAAATGAAATTGTCTCCTAAGAGACAATAATGCTTGTATTATATATTGTCTTTATAGAGACAATATTTTAATACAATAATGAATTTGTCTCCTAACAGACAATAATGCTTGTGTTATATATTATCTTTATAGAGACAAATCTTTAAGGCAATAATTTTTGAGACACCCGCTTAAAGATAATATTTAAGATAATAGACAAGTTTTTCTTTGTCTCAAGTTAAGACAATTTACCCAAAAGTTGTCTCAAATATTGTCTTAAAACCCCCCCTTTTGTAGTAGTGACGGGAGATGCCCATGTAAACAATGTAAACTTGCACAGTGGCACGCAAGTGAAACATGGTATGCAAATCTTAGATACTGCAAATTAGAGTTTGTCCAAAAAATACAAAACTTGTGAAATTACTACCTGCTTATCATCACCATTGATCTTGCAACCCATAAGTGTTACAAGTAGTGTGATAGCCAACACCAAATTGTTTGGAGTCATCATTATTAGTCCTTCTGTAATTGAATTGGACAAACATTTCTTTAAATCAATGCCAGTACCAGATATTCAGGCACAAGTTATGAAGTCAAAGTTTTATACTAAATTGGTGTTGAGGGTGTAAAAATGGATTTTAATTTATGCATTTTTTTAGAGTCTGGTTCGCATAATTTCCCTTTGGATAGTTTGTTTTGTAAAGTTGTAAAGGTTGGAAGAAGCTCATGATACTAAAAAAATCTGAAATTATATAAAAGTGAAATATTTTGGTTTATAAAAAAACTAATTAAATTAAATATTAATCTACTTTTAATTTATAATAAAATTATAAAAAGATTAAATATTACTTAATTTAAATATTAACTTAATCTTAATTTAGATTAAAAAATAAAAGTAGCTTAATTAATTTTTAGAAAATTGTAAAGTTTAGATTATTGTAAAGTCTTTTAATCAAAAAAAGAATATGATTTTGTTTATATTAAATAGATTATAGGATTTTACTAAATTTAATTTAGTATGGTGGATCTTATACTACTTTTGGCAAGAACGCTTTGGATTTCTTTCTTGCCACCCTGCATTTAGTGAAAGGTTTGTTATGGAACCAAACCCTATGTCCATGGCTCTGAAAACGATATCTAATATAAGGAAAGTAATGTTGAATGTTAGTACATCCACATTTGTTATGAATTACTCAAACAATTTAGCCAAAAAAACCTCACATAGCCAAACATAAACCAAAAAAAAACTACTTTAAAATTTGCCTAACATAACAAAAATCTTAAAAATTATAAATTTTTATTATTCCGATTATATTTTTAAATATAGAAATAAATTTACTTAAAAAAAATAATTATTAAAAAACATTATTTCACCATTTACAATATCAAATAATTTTATATTGAAATTTCGAAATTATAATTAAATTGCACTAAAATAATTTAAAAATATATATAAAAAATTGAGAAATACAACCCAATTAAATTATAATGATAAAAAAAATATAACTCGGCAAAAATATAGCTGAATAAAATATCTTATAATTCATAAACCTTCTTATTTTAAAAAACCTATCATAAACTAATAAACTTATGTAATTGATACCCCATCCATATATTTTTATATTATTTATCCAACCTATCTAATTTTTTCTTATAAGTTATAAAATCATCACTTTCAATGCATCCAAATTTGATGTATCATTAAATTCAATTTACATTCATATATACAAAATGAGTGCGATTATTTTGAAATATTTTTTTCACAAATTTAATTTAATTTTTAATAATTAATATAATTATATAAATTAAATGGCTAATAAATATTGATACACATAAATTCATAACAAAATATGAGTACATTTATCATATATTTTAAATTTCAAAATTAAAATTAAAAAAAAAAATCAAAATAAATTATAACTTTATATATATAATTCTATTAACTGTAAAAATTGGGAATTACATAGAGGATTATAGTAAGTCAAATCGAACTCTCAAATGCGAGGCCCTACCATAGAAAAATATATGCATGTGTATGTATATATTAATCTTTTGTCATTATGGCTCTCATAGCAAACCAAATTTATCATTGCCACTATGGTCGAAGCCAATTCCCATTGGTTGGGAGGAGCATTCTTTCACCACTATGGTTCTCATAGCAAAAAAAATTAACGAATGAGTTATGTGTTGTGTTAAAACTGAATTTTCTATATAATTGTGTAAATACTTTATGTACATTTTTAGAGGAAATGAGCCTAATGCTCAGTAAGAAATTATTAGAAGTGTAGTTTCTTTATTGTGTTACCAGTCTTATGAATGCCTCTAACAATGGCTAAGACAGTTTGCACTTGATGCAATTTTGATCATTTCAATGCTTGGAGAGCTAGGTGTTCTCTAAGTACTTTTAGAAGTACTGTGTAGATGCCGATAGCGAGAGCTATGATATAAGATAATGTGCACGTGGTGCAATTATTTATCATTTTGATTATTAGAGCGTTGGTGCTCTCTAAGTACTTGTAGAAGTATTATGGTTGAAATATAACCTGACATTTCATAATTGATTGATAGTTAAAAGTATTTCATTTGATTGAAAATGTTGGGACTAATATGATTATGTTGAATTTGTTAGTCATATATTACACGGTACTTCCCATGGAGTGCAGATTGGTTGTCAAACCATTCTTAGAGAACTTGCATAAAAGTGACCATGACTTTCAAGAGTAATGGGTAAGTAATGGTATATTGATATAGATATTTTGTTTGGTTCTATGACTTTGAATAATGGTTATGTCATGGAAAGTAGAATTTGCATATTTTGCAACAATAAATGCTTATGACTACTGATTAAAACATTATTGTTTCATTTAATGGTATTTTTGGAAATGAAAGTATCCCATTTTGAAGAGAGGTGACCCCCTTTTGGGTTGTTTAGATTGCTCTATCATAAGTAAAAGTTAATTATAAACACCAGGGATGGTGTTTATTTCAAGAGGGAAGTATGTCACATCAGTATAGTTAAATACCATAAAAAATCTTCATGTAAAACGCATAATGTTATTCCTGTAAAACTCATAACGGTTGCAAATAACAAAGAGTTACCTTATCTTATTCATCATTTTCTTGGTTGATACGAGAACTTCTTGTGGGATTCACCTTCTTTCATTAAATTTTTCTTGTTGCAATGCGTAAAACAGTAATGGAGTAATTCTAAGTGACACTGCTACAAATATTAGGTGGAAAAATGAATGTGGGAGGTTTTTCCAAGCCTAGCAGAGCCACGAGAATCTTGTTCCATTCCAAGCTCCATTCTTGCATAATAGACCCACCAAAAAAATGGTTTGCATCTTCGCAAGATCTCCTTGATTTTGAGGAAAGATGATTGAATAAAAATCATGCTTCATGCTTGCAGAAGATTTGGAGAGAACAAGTGATCTAAAATGGGGACCTAAAGGCTTTTTGTCAAGCTTATAAGAATCTCTCCCACTCCAAAGCTTATATATTCCCAAGATCTAGGCTTATATTGACAAATGCGGAATTAAAAGAACTTGAAGTAGGTGTATGCTTGTGTTTGCCTTTAACTGTTAAGTTCTTTAAGTTGATTTGCTTGAACTAATATAAAAACATATAACAACAAATAATGCAAATAATAACCAACACACATAACTTCAATATGATTAGGAGTTCACCCAAACCTCTTGGGCTATGTCTCTGTGAGCTATAGTCAACTCAACTAGGCTCTTTGAGATTATGGCTTAAATTCTTTTACAAGTTCCACACTCAACGCCATAAGTTTTCAACTGAACCCATGGGCTTAGAATGCCATCCTTATCCCTGGCTATTTGGCTTTCTGGCTCTCGGCTCTTGGCTCTCGGCTCTTGGCTCTTGGCTCTGGCTCTCGGCTCTGGGTCTCAACTCTTGGCTCTCGACCCTTGGCTCTCGGCTCTAGCTCTTAGCTCTGGCTTTTGGCTCTCGGCTTTGGCTCTCGACTCTTGGCTCTCGACTCTGGCTCTCGGCTTTGGCTCTTGGCTCTTGGCTTTCAGCTCTGGCTCTCAACTCTTAGCTCTCAGCTTTGGCTCTTGGCTCTGGCTCTCGGCTCTTAGCTCTCAGCTCTTGGCTTTTGGCTCTGGCTCTTGGCTCTCGGCTGGCTCTCAGCTCTTAGCTCTCGGCTCTTGGCTCTCACTATGAGCTCCCTGAAGGGAAACTTGCTCTCTCAAGGGAAAACTTCTGAAGGGAGCCCCACTTCTTCGCTTGGTTGTCTGGCCTTCGAAGAATCCTCCGCCTCTATAGCTTCCATCCATTCCTCTGTGTGCAATCATGAGGAATTATTCCTATGTGGCTCTGCGTCCATACCTCTAGCTCTGTGGCTTTGTGGTTTTGTGTCCAGCCCTCTGGCTCTACGTGCTTCATAATACATTCCTATTATAAAAACGCTCGCTTATAGTGTGGCATAGGTGTGATGGACTATTTCCAATGGGAATGACACAGTCGATTGTTCTTCTGCCTACATTCCGAAAATGGTATAATGTTTTAGAGAAGTTCAAGGTGTGCTTATAATTTTCATTTGTGGGAATTTAATTATGTTTCCATTGATAGGAGTTGGTTAGTTTGCTTGTTTACGTAGAGGTATGTTGATGAATAATACATGTTAATTCTGCAAAATGATAGTACATTTTGTTTTGATGTGCTTTCCAATCATTTGTATATGATTACACTAAACCTTTTTTTTTCTCTTCTCCTATCATTAAGGATTTTGTTTCTACTAAGTGCAGAAATCCAATCTCGTAAATGTTGGTACATTTTGTTTTGATGCGCTCTCCAATCACTTTATATATGATGCACATGCTTGTTTTTTCTATTCTTTCTTCATTGCACATTGTTTTTAGTATCAAAAATACAAATAAGATTACTTTAGGGTGCATTCTGTGCGTAATAGCTTACATTATATGCTTTCTGATTTTTCAGTACTAGGCCCCTCTTTACTTTCCTAGAGATTTTCTTTTGTACCAAGAAGTATGGCTTCTGGTGAGTCAATTTTAAGGCTTGGATAAAGGTGGAAACATAAATTTTCTCATTGTAGTTTCTCATTGTAGTCCAAAATTTGTTGGGACTACTTATATCAATTTTTATATTGACATCTTTTACTATCATTATTTGTAGCAATCTCAATAAACAATGCACCATTCAACATGTACTCTGCCATTATGCGTGGAGCATTTTTTAAAACTCAATACTTATATATGCAATTTCAAGGACTGCCATAACTCTTCACATAATTCTTTAAGGGTGCTAGCTCAATGGAAGAGCATCTGCATTATAAGCAGGAGCTTGGTGGTTCGATTCCATTGTGCCCTCACATGAATTAATCAATGATATTGTATTTTATTTTAATTAAATATTTTTATATTGATTTATTCAATAGTGAGATATTTTTCTAGATTCGTTATTTTATATTGTCTCTAAGTATAAATTTTTATTGTCTCTAGAGAGACAATAGTTAATATTAAAGACATATTGTCTCTATAAAGACAATATGTTTCTAATCCAAATTATTGTCTTTCGAAGGACAAAAATGAAATTGTCTCCTAAGAGACAATAATGCTTGTATTATATATTGTCTTTATAGAGACAATATTTTAAGACAATAATGAATTTGTCTCCTAAGAGACAATAATGCTTGTGTTATATATTATCTTTATAGAGACAAATCTTTAAGACAATAATTTTTGAGACACCCGCTTAAAGACAATATTTAAGATAATAGACAAGTTTTTCTTTGTCTCAAGTTAAGACAATTTACCCAAAAGTTGTCTCAAATATTGTCTTAAAACCCCCCTTTTCGTAGTAGTGACGAGAGATGCTCATGTAAACAATGTAAACTTGCACAGTGGCATGCAAGTGAAACATGGTATGCAAATCTTAGATACTGCAAATTAGAGTTTGTCCAGAAAGTACAAAACTTGTGAAATTACTACCTGCTTATCATCACCATTGATCTTGCAACCCATAAGTGTTACAAGTAGTGTGATAGCCAACACCAAATTGTTGGGAGTCATCATTATTAGTCCTTCTGTAATTGAAGTGGACAAACATTTCTTTAAATCAATGCCAGTACCAGATATTCAGGCACAAGTTATGAAGTCAAAGTTTTATATTAAATTGGTGTTAAGGGTGTAAAAATGGATTTTAATTTATGCATTTTTTTAGAGTCTGGTTCGCATAATTTCCCTTTGGATAGTTTGTTTTGTAAAGTTGTAAAGATTGGAAGAAGCTCATGATACTAAAAAAAATTTGGAATTATATAAAAGTGAAATATTTTGGTTTATAAAAAACTAATTAAATTAAAATGATTAATCTAATTTTAATTTATAATAAAGAAATAAAAAAATTAATATTTACTTAATTTAAAATAATTAATTTAATCTTAATTATAATAAGTAAATTAATTTAATCTTAATTTATAATAAATAAATAAAGTAGCTTAATTAATTGTTCACTAAAATTGTAAAGTTTAGATTATTGTAAAGTCTTTTAATCAAAAAAAGAATATGATTTTGTTTATATTAAATAGATTATAGGATTTTACTAAATTTAATTTAGTATGGTGGATCTTATACTACTTTTGGCAAGAACGCTTTGGATTTCTTTCTTGCCACCCTGCATTTAGTGAAAGGTTTGTTATGGAACCAAACCCTATGTCCATGGCTCTGAAAACGATATCTAATATAAGGAAAGTAATGTTGAATGTTAGTACATCCACATTTGTTATGAATTACTCAAACAATTTAGCCAAAAAAACCTCACATAGCCAAACATAAACCAAAAAAAAACTACTTTAAAATTTGCCTAACATAACAAAAATCTTAAAAATTATAAATTTTTATTATTCCGATTATATTTTTAAATATAGAAATAAATTTACTTAAAAAATAAA
>APFE030616578.1:168248-220056 GCA_000404065.3 Pinus taeda | reverse complement strand
AAATCATCACTTTCAATGCATCAAAATTTGATTTATCATTAAATTCAATTTACATTAATATATATATAATGAGTGTGATTATTTTCAAATATTTTTTTTCACAATTTAATATTAATTTTATCATCAATTGTATTAATTATATAAATTAAATGGCTAAATAAATATTTGAATACACATAAATTCATAACAAATCATCAAGTACATCTTCATCATATATTTTAAATTTCAAAATTAAAATTGAAAAAAATCAAATAATTAAACTTTATAGTATATATAATTCTATTAACTGTAAAAATTGGGAATTACATAGAGGATTATAGTAAGTCAAATCGAACTCTCATATGCGAGGCCCTATAATAGAAAAATGTATGCATGTGTATGTATATATTAATCTTTTGTCATTATGGCTCTCATAGCAAACCAAATTTATCATGGCCACTATGGTTGAAACCAATTCCCATTGGTTGGGAGGAGCATTCTTTTACCACTATGGTCTCACAGCAAAACAAATTAACTAATGAGTTATGTGTTGTGTTAAAAATGAATTTTCTATATAATTGTGTAAATACTTTATGTACATTTTTAGAGGAAATGAGCCTAGTGCTCAGTAATAAATTATTGGAAGTGTAGTTTCTTTATTGTGTTACCAGTCTTATGAATGCCTCTAACAATGGCTAAGACAGTTTGCACTTGATGCAATTTTGATCATTTCAATGCTTGGAGAGCTAGGTGTTCTCTAAGTACTTTTAGAAGTACTGTGTAGATGCCTATAGTGAGAGCTATGATATAAGATAATGTGCACGTGGTGCAATGATTTATCATTTTGATTATTAGAGCGTTGGTGCTCTCTAAGTATTTGTAGAAGTACTATGGTTGAAATATCACCTGACATTTCATAATTGATTGATAGTTAAAAGTATTTCATTTGATTGAAAATGTTGTGACTAATATGATTATGTTGAATTTGTTAGTCATATATTACACGGTACTTGCGATGGAGTGCAGATGGGTTGTCAAACCATTCTTAGAGAACTTGCATAAAAGTGACCATGACTTTCAAGAGTAATGGGTAAGTAATGGTATATTGATATAGATATTTTGTTTGTTTCTATGAATTTGAATAATGGTTATGTCATGGAAAGTAGAATTTGCATATTTTGCAACTATAAATGCTTATGACTATTGATTAAAACATTATTGTTTCATTTAATGGTATTTTTGGAAATGAAAGTATCCCATTTTGAAGGGAGGTGACCCCCTTTTGGGTTGTTTAGATTGCTCTACCATAAGTAAAAGTTAATTATAAACACCAGGGATGGTGTTTATTTCAAGTGGGAAGTATGTAACATCAGTATAGTTAAATACCATAAAAAATCTTCATGTAAAACTCATAATGTTATTCTTGTAAAACTCATAACGGTTGCAAATAACAAAGAGTTACCTTATCTTATCCATCAATTTCTTGGTTGATACGAGAACTTCTTGTGGGATTCACCTTCTTTCATTACATTTTTTCTTGTTGCAATGCACAAAACAATAATGGAGTAATTCTAAGTGACACTACTATAAATATTAGGTGAAAAAATGAATGTGGGAGGTTTTTCCAAGCCTAGCAGAGCCACGAGAATCTTGTTCCACTCCAAGCTCCATTCTTGCATAATAGACCCACCAAAAAAATGGTTTGCATCTTTGCAATATCTCCTTGATTTTGAGGAAAGATGATTGAATAAAAATCATACTTCATGCTTGCAGAAGATTTGGAGAGAACAAGTGATCTGAAATGGGGACCTAAAGGCTTTTTGTCAAGCTTACAAGAACCTCTCCCACTCCAAAGCTTATATATTCCCAATATCTAGGCTTATATTGACAAATGTGGAATTAAAAGAACTTGAAGTAGGTGTATGCTTGTGTTTGCCTTTAACTGTTAAGTTATTTAAGTTGATTTGCTTAAACTGATATAAAAACATATAACAACAAATAATGCAAATAATAACCAACACACATAATGACAATATGATTAGGAGTTCACCCAAACCTCTTGGGCTATGTCTCCGTGAGCTATAGTCAACTCAACTAGGCTCTTTGAGATTATGGCTTAAATTATTTTACAAGTTCCACACTCAACTCCATAAGTTTACAACTGAACCCATGGGGTTAGAATGTCATCCTTATCCCTGGCTATTTGGCTCTCGGCTCTTGGTTCTCGGCTCTTGGCTCTTGGCTCTGGCTCTCAGCTCTAGCTCTCAGCTCTTGGCTCTCGACTCTTGGCTCTCGGCTCTAGCTCTCAGCTCTGGCTCTTGGCTCTCAACTTTGGCTCTCAGCTCTTGGCTCTCGGCTCTGGCTCTTGGCTTTAGCTCTTGGCTCTTGGCTTTCGGCTCTGGCTCTCAACTCTTAGCTCTCAACTTTGGCTATCGGCTTTGGCTCTCGTCTCTTGGCTCTCACCTCTTGGCTTTTGGCTCTGGCTCTTGGCTCTTGGCTCTCGGCTCTAGCTCTCAGCTCTTGGCTCTCGGCTCTTGGCTCTCACTATGAGCTCCCTGAAGGGAAACTTGCTCTCTCAAGGGAAAACTTCTTAAGGGAGCCCCCCTTCTTCGCTTTGCTCTCTGGCCTTTGAAGAATCCTCCGACTCTATAGCTTCCATCCATTCCTTTGTGTGCAATCATGAGGAATTATTCCTATATGGCTCTGCGTCCATCTCTCTGGCTCTGTGGCTTTGTGGTTCTGTTTCCAACCCTCTGGCTCTACGTGCTTCATAATACATTCCTATTATAAAAACGCCCGCTTATAGTGTGCCATAGGTGCGATGGACTATTTCCAATGGGAATGACACAGACGATTATTCTTCTGCCTACATTCCGAAAGTGGTAGCATAACGGAAACACACAGGAAAACTCACGGAAATCACATCATGAGCCTTTAGGTGAGAACTCAAATAACATTAAATCACCCCTATAATCCTTTCAGGTTCACAAAACATCTCGTTCATCATCCAACATCTGATCGGTGATCAATAATCAATGGCTAACAATCATTTTGGGTGTCCCACATGCACGGAGATTACCTGCCCGGAAAATGGTTCTCTCTCTCCTACGACGTACTATGTGTCTGCTAGTGTATGGAATCGGTTGAAGCCATTCCAATACCACTTACTGCTTGCAGCTTGCCCGAAATACCATTTACTACCCTCCTTCCGGAACTCAAATATATACAATTGCACCTATAAACCCGTCGGGTCTGCCATGCCATTACAACTCACAATCGCACAGGTGGGAGGTCGAAGTCCATGGGCTTAACACAACAGCGATGCAATATTCCCCATTAAATCTCGATCGTTCAATCGAGCTCGTGATCCAAGAGTAAGGATGTGATTGCGTAATCGCTCATCGCACTATCACAAGTCACTTGTCGCATGTATAAATGACTCTTTGTATTTGTTTCGATCCCAATCGCTAATCGCCGATCCGACTCACCGCCATCGCAAGTCGCTCTGTCCGAAGCTCTGATATCACGTGAAGTCCTACCTCCGATGTGATATGTCAAAGGTCGCAATCGAGGAGTTGTCCCATCTCTGCTTAAATCCTCCCTTTAACCTCTTCTGATGCAATTTACCTTAAAGAGCCTTTTAGTTCATTTTTATAAGAAGTTGCCTCATTTTCTAAGGATAATGGGCAATATTCTTTTTACAATAACTCCTTCATCCGGAGTCCGTTTTGGTCCATTCAATTTGCCTTAGATTCAGAATGAAGAGATCTATGCAATGAGACTATTTTCAAGAGCATACTTTGACTTTAATTTTCCTCCATGAGGAATATTTTTAGTCTTAGAGTCTATACTAGATCCATTTTGGATCAACAAGAGATCATTCACAATTCTCCAATGGAGTAATTGTTGGATAGGGTAATATATTGTAACAACTATTAAGATAAGTAACTCACAATTTTCTTGAAGGAAAATATATGTGTTTAATTGGGTATTTTTTGAAATATTTTCTAGAAAATATATATAACATATACCACTGCATAAAGTGAAGAATGGGAAAATATATTAATGAGTATCTTTTGAAATATTTCTTGAATATATATATATATATTATATATATATATAATATATATTATATTATATAATATATAATATATATTATATATATATATATATATATATCTTTGCATACACAAAATATAATTATGAAGTTTGTTATATCTTGAAAAGAAAGTGTATGTGCTTTTGTTATTTTCTTTGGAAAGTATTGCAAAGTTTTTTGTGCATTAAAAGATTGCAGACACCGATTTGTATATATTGCTAACTACATGGAAAAATTTGCTTAGTTTATTCACAATAAAAGATAAGTTAGAGATGTTGTTTTTTTAGAAAAGAAACACACATGAAACATGCACACAAAATTATTAAAGAAATCATGATATTTTTCATGAAAATAATGTATGTAAACTTTCTTATGAAAAGAGAAGGAAAACAAGTTATTTCATTAAAAAAAAAGATTGCGAGGAAATTATGAGATTAAATTAGATTATTAATTTCCTTGGACATATTAGCATGATTCCTATAGACCCTTAATAGGATTATGTGCACAATAATAATATCCATTATATAAGAATTCTTGAAATAAATTTCTATGTTAATTTTTTAAAAGAAAATATTAATTGCATGCATCATTGTATTAGATTTTGAAGTGAAATGTCTTTTCATATATTATCATATTCTTGGGAAAGAGAAAAGTTAATTATATTAATTTTCTTGTAAGGCTTTTCATGAAATTGTATGCATATATTACCCATGTTACTTATTTAAAGACTATAAGGATTTGAGTGTAGAAATATTTACATAGGAGTTTTGTGCATGAATTGATGAAAAATAAATCTTATTTTCTCAAAAGATGCATATGAATATTGTTCATAAAAGAACAAGAATGCATGCTTGTTTCTTGAAAATATTATGTGCATTGAATTAAGGGTCATTGTGTTAGAAAAAAAACATGTTGCATGTAAATGGTAGTCATTGTGATATAAAAAATATGTTTTTGCGTGTAGTGTCATGTCCCTTCCTAAATTAATTTGGAACAAGACTAATTATTGCATTTTGGGGCCAATCTTGGAGATAGTAGGGCATATTCGATTTTTATTAGGAGATTAGACTTAGGAGAAGTTATTTTTTTGTGGTTAAATTACACATGGGGGCCACCCACATTAGGGACATACGCACTCCCTAGTTCAGTTTGCATGAAGGTGGTTAAGTTTTACATGTAGGTGGTTAAGTGAGGGCCCACGATGGAGGTAAAATTGGAGGGAAAAGTGCTCCACAAAATTGTTGAAAAGTGGCAAAAAGAAATTGCTAAAAATAGAAGTGCTAAAAATAGCACTGCTAAAAATAGCAGTTTGAGTACCAGTGTTAGATTGGGCAACAAGGAATGAAAAATGGAAGTGCTAAAAATAGAACTTCTATTTTTAGCAGTTCAGGTTGGATTCACATTTTTAGTCAGTCCCTGGACTAAAATATGAAGTAAAATTCGAATTTGGTCTTAATAGCAATTTGAAAATTAATTAATTAATTCTCCATGAGTTAATTAGTTAAGGAAAATCAAACTTGAAGTCTTTGTGAGAACATACAATAATTTCTCCACTGATTGGGGAATGTGCCATCGATTTGCTCCACTGATTGAGGAATTATCCTTGATTAAAGGAGATAAGGATGAGTTCTATATTGAGTGCGATCAGTTGACTTAGTTTAACTTAGTCAAGTCTAGTTAGATTAATTTAATAGTTTATTAAATTAATGAGAGTTCAGTTAGTTAATGCTTGCATGCATGTAACTATTGTGTTTCAGATAACTGAGTATTCACTCATGGATAACTAATGCATGTCAGTTCAGACAGAGACCCAGTTGAGATCAGAGAAGGGACAGTGTACTATCAGTTGGATTAATATTTTTCCTATAAAGGAAGTTCATCCATGATGAAGATTTATCTCCTTCAAGTTTGTGTAGTTAGATCAGGAGTTAGTGAGTGTGTGAAGAGGTCAATTCACACAGGTGGCAGCAGTGGACCCCAAGGAAACTGCACAAGGAAATAGGAGGCTTGGAGGGCATAGGAGAAGGTTTATGAGAAGTCTTTGACTGTCTATGTGTAGCAGAGGGATTATACTGAGAGCTGGATAGCTTCTGAGCTAAGGTTTTGTGTAATCTAGACTATATTTCCACTTGTATGATAATACGGAGATCGGGTTTTAGGTAGCTGCTTTCCCCAGATAAATTCTTCTGTGTTATGTGTGATTGATTCCTTCTTATTAGTTATATGTGTTCTTATTGTTGTTGCTTATGGTTGATTAAGCTTCCGCTAAATTGTTTGTAGAAGTAGATCAAGTGTTTTGCTTTAGTACATTGCATTACCAGGTTGATCTACAGGTGGGAAATTTCTACATGGTATGAGAGCTAGCTGATTTGGAGAAAAAATTCTACATGGTATCAAAGCTAGCTGATTTGTAGGAAAAATTCTACAAAATTATACATGGTATCTGAGCATAGGTGATCAAGGAAGAACAATATACTAGAGGAGAATTCAAAGTTTTGAGTTTTGGGCCAAGAGATTGCAAAGAAGATCTGAAATTTTCTATACAAAATTTTTAGAAACAAATAGTAGATTTGGATTCCTTGGAAAATACCCAAAATCAAAAAAAAAAAATCGGCTGAATCAGAGTTCAGATGAGGGAGATATCACTGATTTACTATCAACTCTTTTTCTAGAAAATTTTGTGATGGCAGGAAAGTGGAAATATATTGGTGTGCTAGCCAAGAACCTATATGCACTTGAGGTACAAGATCCATGAAAAGCCTTGAGGAGCAAGGCAGAGGTTAGATACTTGGTGGTTGAGAGGGAGAGTAAATTACCTCTCAACATACAACGCCAGAAGAAGTCTCAGACGATTATAGAGGATCCACAATTGGTGAAGCATCTTCAGGAGGTTGTGGAGCAGCCACAACTAGAGAAACTGAGAGGAGACAGAGTGGAGACATCCACTCATGCAGAGACCTCTAGTAGGGGGAAACTTCGAGCCAGGTGGGCAGAGGGATCACATGCAGCCATACCTCCAGGTAGGAGGTGGGGTGATGTGGAGTGATCATCCCACTGAGACTGATATGGGGGTAGAATCCTTGAGGTACCCAACCTCTTTTATTCAACCTTGCTACTGAAGCCCTGATGAGGAATAACAGGACTGACTAATTGGGTAGAGATAGATGCGGATGGAGCAGCAGAGAGAGCTACAGTGCAGGGAATCCTAGGACAGTGCAGAGCATGCAGGCTGCAACAATGTGAGAGGCACAAGTTTGTTACACAGTGCAGGGTAGCACAGAGAAGGGCGCAATGGTGTGAGATGCATGGAGATGTCGCCGTAGCGTACAGGTTAGAGAGGGAGCACTTTTCAGTAGCAGGTAGAGCTTCAACATCAGAGTATGTTTCTAGCCCAACAGAGAGGCCAGTTGGGAGTTTTTGTTTTGTTCCAAAAGTTGTTGGAGCAACCACACTTGGTAGAAGTGTTGCATGCAGAAAATTTTGAAGGTACAGGAATTGGTTTGAGAGGAAGCCTTTCTTGTTGAGAGGGAGTGTTGAAAAGTGGCAACAAGAAATTGCTAAAAGTAGAAGTGCTAAAAATAACATTGCTAAAAATAATAGCTTGAGTACCAGTGCTAAATGAAAAATGGATTCCTATTTTTAGCAATGAAAAATGGAAGTGCTAAATATATAACTTCTATTTTTAGCATTTCAAGTTGGATTCCTATTTTTAGTCATTCCCTGGACTAAAATAGGAAGTAAATAGAATTTGGTCTTAACAGCAATTTGAAAATTAATTAATTAATTCTCCATGAGTTAATTAGTTAAGGAAAATCAAACTTGAAGTCTTTGTGAGAACATGCAATAATTTCTCCACTGATTGGGGAATGTGACCTTGATTTGCTTCACTAATTGAGGAATTATCCTTGATTAAAGTAGATAAGGATGAGTTCTATATTGAGTGTGATCAATTGACTTAGTTTAACTTAGTCAAGTCCAGTTAGATTAATTTAACAGTTTGTTAAATTAATGAGAGTTCAGTTAGTTAATGCTTGCATGCATGTAACTACTGTGTTTCAAATAACTGAATATTCACTCATGGATAACTCATGCATATTAGTTCAGACAGAGACCGAGTTGAGATCAGAGAAGGGATAATGTACTATCAGTTGGATGAATATTTTTCCTATAAAGGAAGCTCCTCCATGATGAGGATTTATCTCCTTCAAGTTTGTGCAGTTAGATCAGCGGTTAGTGAGTGTGTGAAGAGGCCAATTCACACAGGTGGCAGCACTGGACCCCAAGGAAACTGCACAAGGAAATAGGAGGCTTGGAGGGAAGAGGAGAAGGTTTGTGAGAAGCCTTTGACTGTCTATGAGCAGCAGAGGGATTGTACTGAGAGCTGGATAGCTTCCGAGCTAAGGCTTTGTGTAATCCGGACTATATTTCCACTTGTACGATAATACAAAGATGGGGTTTTAGGCAGGTGCTTTCCCTGGGTAAATTCTTTTGCGTTATGTGTGATTGAATCCTTCTTATCAGTTATATATGTTCTTATTGATGTTTCTCATGGTTGATTAAGCTTTTGCTAAGTTGTTTGTAGAAGTAGATCAAGAGTTTTTCTTTAGTACATTGCATTACTAGGTTGATCTACAAGTGGGAAATTCTACATGGTATCAGAGCTAGCTGATTTGTAGAAAATGTTTTACACAGTATCAAAGTTAGCTGATTTGTAGGAAAAATTCTACAAAATTCTACAAAAATCTATACAAGGAAGGTATCTCTCCTCATTTCATTCATCTTATTGGAGTATATCAATTTCTCTTTGGTTGCTTGAGCTTCTTAGCCGAGTAACTAGTTATTTAACATGAGTTCTTCAGGCAAAGAGCTCACCCTTTCTTCGGGGGCCTTCGAGTGCCACCCTAGAAGGTTTTATTCATTTCTTCAAGAGGAGGATCACATTATGATTCTCGATAGTAGCATTCCCTTCCAGGCTGTGTATATTACTGGGGGACACAGTGGAGAGGAGGCCAAGTTCATTGGTGGTGCTTAGTAATGGATATTTGATGTGAAATTTTCTAGAGAGGAGGATAGGGAGGATTGTCAGCATATGGGAGCGTTTGGGAGCTAATTGAGCTTCTGGCTTGGCAGTGTGACTTTCGCACTACCTGGGCTAGCACAGACCTAGTGTGTGGGAGCTCATTTGGTGGATAGAGTATCAGTCCTTGAGGTTGAGTTTTGTCGTGGAGGTTAGAGGAGATATTTGGAGTGGTGTTTTTTTCCATTTCAGAGGACTTTGTGGTCATTCCTTGCAGGTTGTATCTCTGGAGCTGTTTGGAGGGCGTGGGCCATAAAAGAGGTCGAATTTGGGAGGTTAAAATCGGGTGAAACCATTTTTGGGTTTTTTTTGGGGGTTTTCAACTAGGCTCCCAAATATAAAGTTTTAGAATTTTATGAGCACTGGAGGTGGGTTTTTTAGGCATATCTTTGCAGTAGACAATGTAGAATTGTTGGGGATTGCACAGTGCCTTTGGGGATCTATTTTGCGGAGTCCAAATCAGGCCAAACCATTTCTATATTTTTGTGGGTTTTGGCCAAGGAGTTTGTAGCTAAAGTTTCATCATTTTATGAGGACTAGAGGTGGGGTTTATTGCATATCCTTTCCAGCCAGTAGTTGTAGTTACTCAGTGACAACGCAGAGCATTAGAGGAGCAGTTATTTCCAGAATTGAGATTATTATTTGACATCTGAGTTCTGTCAAGCTTTCCCTTGAGGCAAGCCCATGTGCATTTTCTGCACTATTGTACTTGCTCAAATCCATTAATAAAATAGCTAAGTTGGTTCACATTTCTGTTGTGTACTGAGAATTTGTCGTTCGTTTAATTTTTTTATGTATGAATTGAATTTTCTTTTCTATATAGCTGTTTGTTTAAGTTCGGAACATTACATGTAGATAGAGAAATTTATTATGTTAACTTTCTTGAAAGGAATAATCTCTTGAAAATATTGCCTAGCTAGATGAATTGTGTTAATTTCTTGATTTAGGTGCATAAAAGGTTAAGTTAACCTTGTTATTGTTATGCATAAAAGATGGTTATCTATGGTAAAATATCTTGAAAGGGAAGCATGAGAAACTTGCATGTAGAAAGATAGAGAAACGAGGTTATATTAACTTCCAATTGAAAAAGAAGTATGTATTTGTTTACATGAAAATAATGGTTAACGATGGTAGAATTCTAGAGAAGGGAATATGTGTTGTGTACATTAAAGAATGACTAATATAATAAGCTCTTGCATGCACAAAGAATAGTCATTGTGTTATAGAGATATGTTTTTTGCATGGATAGAAGAACTATGGAGCCTTATTTCTTTAGACAAAAAAAACATGTAGTTACTTTTATGCTATCATAACTATTATCTTAGTTTTTTTTGGAATAAGATGTATATGCATGCAAGTTTAATGTTATCTTTCATTCAAAAATAATATACATTTGGATATGGGAAATGAAAACATGTTGTGTTATCCTACATTGGAAAAGATCCTTTTGGCATGTATATACATTTGCATGCTTAGGAACAAAATTCATTGTGTTAGCTTTCCTTAAGTATTTGCATGCACCAAAAGTAATAGTCGAAGGGCTAGTTATTTTGATAAAATTATGTAATTCGCATGCACAAAGATCATAATTGATGTTTTAGTTTCCTTTAAACGAATGTCTGGATAATTGTAGTGACTTATCTTGCAAAATAAAAGAAATATTACCTAATGTGGTATCTATTTTATAGACATGTTTTGATAATTACATGCTTATAAATAGTGCATATGCAGTGTTTTTAAAAGGAAACATGTCATAATATTTTGCTTGCATTTCATGAATGTACATGAATAGCTGGTGAAGCATCACTAGTATAAATTTATGAATTGATTGATTAATACTTTATGTAATCATGATATCAACATATGTTAACGACAACAATGGCAAGAAAAGATGATGACTTGTGCAAAGGATAGATTATGTTTAACATGGTGGAAAGTAAAGAAATAATTGTCCATGCAGATGAGTGAGAGTTGGAGGATGGTCCACTTAAGGAACAACCAGACCACAAAGATATAAAGATTGGAGATTTGTGGGTAAATGATATCATGATGATTGTAATAGCTTTCAGCCAGATATTTTGTATCTAAATGATATTCTCTTCTAATATTTTATGACAATGGTTAAGGGATGGACTCCCTTATAAGCCATTGAGTGAGTGGTTAACACCCTCATAAACATTTAATAAAAAAATTAAACATTTGTTGGTTTTCACCCTACGAGGCTTCTAGGGTATATCAATGTCTAATGATGTGATTTCTCATTGGGTTAGTTTGATGATGTTGATTCCTTTCAGGATGTTACATCTATAATATTAAGTATGTGATTCACTAATCTAGTTAAAGGAATCATAAAAATGATTCAAGGTTACATCAGAAAGTTTATGTTAATATGCTACAACAATGTCTATTATTGGTTATGTAACTTATTATTCCTTTACTAAAGTTACTCTATGTAATGATGTTCATTCTATCTAATGGTTAATGAAAAATATGGAATAGTAATTTGGATAGAGGTACATGTGGGTAAATTGTGTAAAAAGATTCTAATTCCATGCATTTTCATGCAAGGTTACAACGAGATGTTACATTTATGGAATATATCTAATATTTGTTTGCAAGGCCCAAACCCTAAGACTTGTGACTTTTGATGACAATCCTTTATAGGTTGCTCAGTGGCATGAAGCCAATTATATACCATGGCTCAATTGTCTGTTTCCTTTCGGGGATCAACCCGTGACCAATGGCATTCATCCAATGGCATTCACGCTACTAAGTTGCTTAAAGATGCCAACAAGATTTCAGATCTCTCTCTGAAGCTTCTCCTGAGATGATGAAGATGGATGTGGAGAATCTCAAATATATTCATGTAATAAATCACTGCAAAAATTCTTTATTTTGACGTGACAAAACAATGCAAGAGGTTGTATAAAATATATCAATATAAATTTATAATTAAAATTTTTATGTTTAATATTGAAATATTAAATCAATATAGATTTATATCTTAATTCTAGATCTATCCACTGCCATAAAGATCAAATCTTTTGACATGTAATTTTTTCCTCAAATTTCATTATAAAAATATGTTTTCAGCTTGAAAGACTTATCCTTCTAGACAAAAATTTGCACATCAACAACTTTAACCCCTCCCTAAAATTGATAACTATAAAATTAAAATAAAACTAGCGTAATATCTTTATTTTCTCATTTCTCATTATTATTTATAAAATTAATTTATATTTTCTTAATATATTAAGTAATAAAAATTTAACATAAATTTCAACCTAGATTAACCAATAATATATTTATTATATATTTTCGTTTGAACATACTGTTATTCATTTTCTTTTGAAAACAGGTTGTCTGCGTGAAAACTCATTCAATTAATTCATACTAATAAAATTTGATTTTATTATTAATATTATAATATATATGTATTTTTTATTAAATAATATTTATTTTATTAACTAAAATTACTTACCAAAATTTAATGACAATTTAATTTTGAGGAAAATTATGTTGTTTTAATTCAATATTAATTTTAAAATCGAATATAATTTTTTATTAAAATATGGTAAATTAATTAACAAGTAATAAATGGTATACCATCATTTTCTCATTAATTTTGGTTAAATTGTGTTTAGTTATACAATTTTTCTTACCATTAAGTTCTTTTAACTCCTATCTTATTTGTAAAAACTGGGGCCTAGAGCTATTTTAGAAGCTTTTTGGGAAGTATAAGTCGATAATCCATGTTATATAATTTATTTAACTTATTTTTACTTTTTCACCTATGTGAATTGGTAAGCATCATCATTTGATGAAAAAGATATTTTTATTTAGAGAAGTCACAGCTAGGTCGCACCACTCTGCTATGAGTCTGCATCCTCCTTTGCTCATGGCCTTCAGCCCTCCTATTTGCCATGGCCCCTCTGGATGCAACCCCGGAGGTAGTAGCTGCCCAAATGGCCTTCTCCGCCCTAGTAAAATCCCTTCCGCCCCAGCGTCCTCGTCTTGCAATTTCAAAATTTGTAAAGAAGTTGGATGGATTGCAAGAAGTAGTTCTTCCTCCTACCCTTCCTCGTATGACGTCTCTTCCTCTAGCAGAACGAGGCCTCATCGGAAAATTCACTGGCCTGTGGCCTCCCCGAAGACAGTACAAAGGTGGATCGAGAGGAACTAGGCTAACAAAATAAGTGGCAAAATCTCTATTCGCTTCTCTGGGAAAGGATACTTCACCTTCCACTTTGAATCAAGAGAAGACAAGGATCTAATCTTTAGGAACGGACCATATTTCATGGATTCCAGAGGATTGTATCTAAACAAATGGACTCCGGACTTTGATCCCGAACTTGATGTCCCTAGTGTAGTCCTGGTCTGGGTCCGGCTTCCTCCTCTCCCTCTCCATTGTGGAGGAGATGAATCGGTTCGAGCCATCGGTAATGCTGTTGGGAAGTTTATTGATTGCAGCGAGCCAAAGGACAATATGCAAGCTTGTGCGCACATCTGTGTTGAAGTTGATCTCGGAAAGGGTCTTCTGGAAGCTATCAAACTCAAAGTAGATGACTTGACTCACATCCAGCAGCTGGACTCCGAACACATCCCGTTTAAATGGAAGGTATATCACGAATATGGCCATTTTGCCAACCGCTACTCTAAGTTAGTTGATGTTGAAAATGCTACACAAGATGAGCAATGGGAAACTGTAAAAGAATAGAACATTGCCTCCATTCCTAAGGCAAACCCTGAAGTTGCTCCTCCCAAGATTAATCACTCAGTTCCCCCCTCCACCCCCTCCCTGGATCCTCTCCTTAGAATTTCTTCCATTGCTCCTCACTCTGAGACTACTTTGGAATCATCTAACCCCTTTGATGCCCTTTCCCTCCCTAAAAATGACCCCCCCATCCCCATACCCCTTTCGCAAACTTCTCCCTCTTCATCTCTTAACGCTCCCCTTACCCACACAACCAGGAGCTCCTCCAAAAAGCACGGTTTAAATTTGGAAATGCATAAAAACAAGGACCAGGTAGAAAATCCATAAAGCAGCAGAGGGATGAAAATGCCCAAAAGGACATAGCCATGGGTACACAAAACCCTATAGAAACCTACATTTTGGGGAAAAATAACAAAGAAGTAGCACACAAGCAGCAGGGAGGGCGAGCAACTCTCCATATACCCCATACTCAATGATGAAAATCCTATCTTGGAATAGCAGGGGACTAGGGCACCCCTCCAAAATTGCTACCCTAAAATACCTAATAGCTCATGAGAAACCAAGAATCTTAATGCTTCAAGAAACAAAACAAGGACATCAAGAAATGAAAGGAATCATTGATCAGCTCAAGCAGTATGAAGGTTACATTTGTGAATCAAGGGGCGCCTCCGACAAAATCACCACCATCTGGAACCAAAGTACTTGGACATGCATATCCAATACAATCAGTTAGTATTGGATTAAAGTCACTCTAGAGAATCAGTCAGATAACAAATAGATAGTCATATACAATATCTGTGCACCAAATCACTTCAGAGATAAAGATCAATGTTGGGCTTCTCTCAAAACAGACATAGATGATGAAGATAATAGTAATATTATTCTTAGCGGAGATCTCAATCTCATACTCCACTCCAATGAGAAGAGAGGAGGCATTTTTACCCATGATCCCCACAGAACAAAGCTGGAAATTATCATGCAGGATCACGATTTAGTTGACATTGTTCCAAAAAACCATAGATTCACTTGGAACAACCACACATTGTGCAAAGATAACATTATGGAGCGGCTAGACAAGATTATGATCAATATCGCTCTTCTTTCCGCTTACTCCACTGCTTACGCTGCTGTCCTTCCCTATTCAGCATCTGATCATTATCCTACAGTTCTATTCCTTGAGGCCCACTACTCCTTGGGGCCCATTCTGTTTAAATTCAACTCACTTTGGAGGAGTGTTCCCACCACAGATCAGATTATCAAACTCACATGGAGTCAGCACATAGAAGGATCACTGGGATTCATTTGGGAAAGAAAGTAGAAGAGGACCAAATGTGCCTTAAAGGATTTGGCAAATAATTATTACAAAGAACCAGAGAAGGCCAAAGCTGAAATAAAAAGCGAATTAGAAAGGGTCCACAAAAAAATAGAGGAACAAGGACTCTCCCAAGAATACAGAGCATTAGAAGGCAATCTTTATTTCCAGCTTTATCGTGCCAATAGAGATGAAGAACACAAATGGAGAATAAAATTGAGACAGCTTTGGTTGCAAGGAGGGGATAAAAATTCTGCCTTCTTCCACAAGCAAGCCACAGTTAGGAAAATTAGGAATAATGTCACCTCCATCATTGACGAGGAAGGTCATCTCCAATCTGTTCAAGACGTTATTAAGAACACTGCCTCAAACTATTACAGCGTCCTCCTAACTGAGATAAAGGTAGAAAAAGACTACTCAGATCTTCTTCAGCACTTGCCCACGGGAATTAGTGAGGAAATCAATGCAAGCTTAATCAGAGAAATTGAAGAGGATGAAATTCAAAATGCCATCTGGACACTCCAGCCAGACAAAGCCCCTAGGCCAGATGGTTTCCCCATTTGTTTTTACATAACTTATTGGGGAACTATCAAAAAAAGACCTTGTCAAAATGATAAGATGGGCTCAACGCAAGTGCAAACTCGGATGATACGCTAATGCCACTCATCTTTCCCTTATTCCCAAAGAGAATAGACCCTCATCCTTCTCTCGTTTCTGGCCCATTGTTTTGTGCAACTCTTCTTATAAAATCTTGACCAAAATCCTTACTTCGTGCCTCAAACCTCTCCTTCCCTCTCTCATTTCTGAAAACCAAGGAGGTTTCTTCGCCAACAGACAAATATCCGACTCCATCCTTCTAGTCCAAGAGGCCATTCATTCCAGCCAAACTAGAAATGAAAAAGGCTTCATCCTAAAACTTGACTTAGAAAATGCCTTCGATCGAGTTAGGCACTCCTTTTTATTTATTGTTTTGGACAAATTTGGATTTGTCGCACCCTTCATTGACCTTGTCAAAGCATGCATTACTGGCTCCTGTATCTACCCTCTCAATAATGGTAGACCAGAGTCTTCCTTCCAATCTTCTCGAGGTCTAAGACAAGGTTACCCCCTCTCTCCTTAGCTTTTCATCTTGATGGCTGAATCCTTCAGCAGGGCCTTGGACTACAATTGTCGCATGGGACTTATTACTGGGATCAAATTTGGAAATGGAGTCAAGAACATAAACTGTTCCCAATCTGCTGACGATACTTTGTTAATGGGAGGAGCCTCTAAAATCATAGCTTGCCGAATCAAATCCCTCCTAGATAAATATATGAGCTACTCCGGAGGTTTGGTCAACTACCTCAAGAGCTGCATCTATGGCTGGAACACTTCTACTTAAAGTCTGCACAACATTCCCAACACTTTTGGAGTCCCTTGCAAGTTGGATTGGTGGCACTTTTCCTACCTGGGCATGCTGGTGAGTGTTGGCAATCTGAAAGTTGCAGTCTGGGACGCTATTATTGACAAAATGAAAAGGAAAGTGCAGCAATGGGGCACCTCTTGGCTTAACCCAGCAGGGTGCCTAATTCTTCTAAAATCAGGTCTCTCCTCCTTACTCTTATATCAATTCTCGCTCCTACAAGCCCCAGCTAGTTTTCACCCCAAAGTGGAGGCCATCCTCTGTCAGTTTCTTTGGCAAGGGGGGGAAATGAAAGAAAGAAATATAACCTTATAAACTAGAAATAGGTTATTCAATCTCAAGAGCAAGGATGGATTGGAATTAGATCAACAAAACTCTTAAATATGGCCTTTGGTGGCAATATTGTGTGGAGGCTCATTAATGGCAAGCCTGCTTGGTGGAAGAAAGTGTTAGAAACTAAATATCTCAATACCCCAAGGTAGAAACTCTTGGATCATGAGATCCCTAGCAGATCTTGTTCTAAAATCTAGGGCCTGTGTAAGAAAGAAAACCCCCTCCTTGCACAAAACATTTCCAAGGTTCCCAAGGGAGGCAGTAATATTAGAATTGGAGCAGACAAGATAATGGGCCAGCAACCCATTAGCAGCAGACCTGGTACTCAGCAGATCTTATCCTTTCTTAACAGCACGAGGATTCATAATTTGGATTAGATATCGCAGTAGGACGCTCAGTCTCAGATTTGGAAAGGATGGACCTTCCCAAATATACCCATTGAAATGGAAGCAAGCCTCACCAATCTTCAAACCCATCTTCATGGCATTGCCCGCACCAAACGCAACAATGATGATGGCTTTCGTTGGGACCCCTTAGGCTCCAGCTACACAGTCGAAGCTGCTTACCAACATATCTGCAACAATGAACATCCCATGCCCATTTGGACACAGTGGAAAATAGCTTGTAAAACGGAGACCCTTCCAAAAATAAAATTCTTTATTTGGGTCCTCCTAAAAGGGAAATTCCTCACCTCTGAGAATCTAAAAAAACATGGGGTAAGTGGCCCATCCCGTTGTCTAAATTGTCAAGTAGTTGAAGAAACCATTCAGTGTCTATTCATAGATTTCCCTTTGCCATTGCCTGTTGGAGAGAAGCTTTCGAGAACATCAACCTACCTTGGGGTACTAAGAGCTCTGTTGTTGAAGCCCTACAACTATGGAAAAGAAACTACCCTTGGCAGCATAGAAAAACAATGCTGCACGTAGAGTATGGAATTCTTTACCATTCTCTCTCTTTTGGAATATATGGCTAGCTCAAAATCGCATGGCCTTCAAGGACGAAGAAACCAACATCATGAAGTTATACAATAAGTCATGGAGTCTCACATTGGAAGCAATGTTTGCTAAAAGTCAAGGGAAACTTGACACAACCGATCTCTATGTGGAAGAAAGGAACTTCATAAGGTACTTGTTGGACAAAAACAAAAATGCCCATAGCAGGAGTAACATCAACAACAGCAACAACTCTAGCTACAGGTGGAAAATTAGAATGAAAGATGAGTTTTCTTTATGGCTCAGAAACTGCAACACCATTATCTTTTCTTTGATGGTTCTTATAAATCTAACCCAGGAATGGCCAGGGCTAGAGGAATCATCTGTAATGCCAATGGAGACATAATAACTTCCTATGAATGGGGACTAGGTAATCTATCTAATAACAGGGCCAAAGTTCTCACCCTCTACCAAGGTCTCCTCCAGCATCAAAAACTTGGCATGCACACAACAATGATCATTGGAGACTCAGCTATTGTCATTAGCCTGATGGTACAAAACCGAAGCGCCTCCAATGTGATCCTACAACAATCAATCAGTAGATGCCAAGCACTTGCCCATCAGATTAAAGAAGCTTGATTCTATCATCTACTCCGCACTCTCAACAAGGAGGCAGATATGTGTGCAAACAGAGCCTGATTCCATCCTATTGGCATTCTTCGTTGTAACGCCTCTGAGTCACAATGTTTTCTGCCATAATGAGAAAAAATCACCTCACAGATTATCTTTAGAGGTGTCCAGTTCCATCGGATCCTTCCTCGCTGACATTTGTATGATTCTCATGATTGATTTAGCTCACAGGTCACCTAAAATATCCTCTGAATCTATTGCAGAGGATATCAATGTCATAAAATCTCTGAATTCAACCCAAATACTCAGCCTCCGTCTTTTCTCACAAGCGCCCCTGCTATCTTCATACCATTTCCATGAACTATCTCTCAATTTTCATGTGAATGCATTTCCATACCTCCTCGATTCTTTGGCTAAGCACTTGTATTTAATCATGGCCCCCCTCGACCTGAATCACTCCTCCCTCTTCTGCTCTTGTATTCCCCTTCTATGCGTTCACATCTCCCTCATCATTCTTCATCCCAATCTTCCGTCCCTTTGATTTTCAAAGCCCCCTGCTACCTCTCTATCCCAGATCTTTGCCCATTGGAGCTGTGCTTTTACAGGATTGTGCTACACTTAGGTTCAACAAATTGCTCTCAAAGCATGGCTAGAAGTGAAGATTGCTGCCACTGTGCTGACCTACAGGCAGAGCTGAAGCAAATTTGTGCACCACAGAAGATCTTGGATACCAAAATTGACACTTAGGCTCAAATTATAAGGAGAAACATGAAGCTTACCTCAATCTCTTCCATCACAGAGTGTCTTCACTCCAGGGACAGTTCAATGACCTCTCAAACAGGGGCAACCATGTCAAAGAGTCTGTGGATATTCTAAAGTATATTCTGGAAGAAAATAATGCTCCAAATACCAGCTTAGCAAATGCAAGAAATAGAGATGTTGAAGGCAACCCTGAAGAATCCACAGCACGTCAAATCCATCACATAAGCATTGATTAAGCATGAATTGCAAACACTGTCTTTTGTTATTTCAGTTTGTTCGAGTCTATACTAGCTCAGTTTTTCATACAGTTAAGAATGACGGAAGCAAAAGGGAATTTGTTCTCAATGTTGTTCTCCCCTGCTTTCCTTCTCATCTACACTGCCATGTAATAATAGAGCTTAGTCTCCTCTATCTTTTTTTGAATATAAACAACAGCGGACTTTGTAAAAATTATATATATATATATATATAATATATATATATATATATTAATTAAATAAGGGATCTTGTCTATCAATGTTAATTTTACTAAGTACTAATGATTTAGATCATAGTTACCCAGCTCAGCCGTACCAGCAAAAAAAACGTAAATACACTAATTTGGTTCAGTACAACGAATTCGGTACAATACATGATTTCACCGGCTTGTCGCCTCCGACATCGACTGTTCCAGCGTCCACTGTGCTTAGTGCCTAGACCCTGAACACATAAAAAATACCATCATATGAATATCTACAAGATTCAACCTATTAAGCGTCCCTGAACACATGACTTACCATAGTTAATTAATTTGACAAGTAGTTATGACTAACACTATTTAGTATGAAATATGTAACATTTATTTGACAAAGGTGATTAACAAACAATGGTCTTGATTTCGGGAAAATACAAGTTTGCACCCGCACAACTGCCTCGGTGAACACTGAAAATGACGCAAGACCCTTCGTAGAAATTTGAAAATTGAAATAATGCAGGGATCATTTAATGCTAGTATAATGCAGGGATCATTTAATGCTAGTATAATGCAGCTTTTATAATTTTTTTATACTAATAATTTTTAATACTAAAAACAATATGGTAATTTTCTTATACGAAGATCAATTTGAAAATTGGAAAAAATAAAATCATATTAAAAAAAATATAAAAACAATAATTTCTAAATTATAAAAACAATATAACTCTTATTAAATTTGGTTATAAAATGGAAAATTTGTAAAATTGAAAACTTGGTTACAAATTTAGATGTAAATTTGATTATTTCAATTTCTTGATTTTTTTTATTTCACTATTAATATGTTATAATGGGAAACAAATTGTTATGTAACACCTCTCTCTTCTTGGAAGATTTAGTATGGTTATCACTGCATTTATTTCATGTTATGTTATTACTAAGTTGGAAAGCCAAATAACAAATTGTTACCTAATTATGAGTGATTAGGGGTTGAGACATGATTAATTAAAACAAACTATTTACTATAATTATAAGAAACAGTTAACTAGAAACATTTATACCCCTGTCCTAGGAAGGGAAATATAGGGGGAAAAATGAAGGATGGGGAGGACTATCCTAGAGTTGGGAGAAAAGTGACCAGTGGGAAGTTGCTCATTAACAGTGAAATTAACTGCAAGACTTGAGGCTGGACACTAAAGTCCTGAGGCCCAAGGCATCGAATGTAATTGGAAATTATTCTAGTGAGAAAAATAGAGAAAGTGTTCGGGGGAGAGCCTCGACGTAATCGCCAGGCTCGTGGCTAGGAGGAGAGGCTTTCTAGATATTTGTTGAAGTTCCAATGATAATTTAAAGAATATAAGTAATGTAGCTTCTTTTGTTTAATCATGGATGATAATAGAATAACATAATAAATGTTTACTTACAACATCATGATAGTTCATTACATAGCATGATTATTATGCTTAACACGTAATAGAATGTGCACAAGTAGAGAATACATTTATTAATCATGTAAATCAATCCCATACTCAGAACAAGAAATCGAAGGGAGTTCTCAGTGGAGAAATGAGTCCCATGAAACTGTAAAGCTAGTAATCGATAGAGTCCAAAAGATCAATCAGCGCCTACAGTCATGTTATATTTTGTATGAACAAAAATCAAATAGAGTTGCAAATCATTCCTGAAACTACTGGTGGAATTGACCAAAGAAAGTATCTCTCTCTCTCTCTCTCTCCGTCATAGAGGGTCATTTAAACCCTCAGAATTTAAGAAAATAAGGTTTCCACCCGCTTAAGGGTATCACAAATTGTTCAAAGTATATACTTCGATACAAGTGAGCAACAGATGTACTATTAGCAACCATGCAGATATCAACATATATGCGAATCAATAAATATGGAACAATATCAACAAAAATACCAGTAACAGTATTAATAATTTGAAATGGTGAAAATCTTTCAGAAGTCAATAAAATATATATGAATATACAATATCATAATCGATTTTCTACATCCGAACACTTTACTACAACAAAGTGCAGGTCCTATGGCATTCATCTACTAAAGACCAGAACCAAAAAGGGTATAAAACCCTCAATTGCATATAAAACCCTCAACCGCGTATACAACTCTCAATGGCTATAAGCAACAGCGGTCCCAAGGAATTTTACCATAAATTACTAAAACTAAAGGCGGAACAGTGTTTCAAACTAAATGGAAAGCAATCAAATCAACCTTGCAAACAACTTACTTGATAATCAATATTTACAAAGTTTGTCCAAAAAGAATTAAAGGCTAGACTTCGACCCAAAACCCCTACCATACGATTTATCGTAGGCATCAAACTTAACAAGCAAACTAGGCAAACTACAGTGAACGAATCCAACCTGTACAAAGAAGTGCATAGTGTTAGTCGTCAGGATCCGGGAGGGTACCATATCAATCCTGCTTGAACCCAGGTAGGAGCAGTAAGTTACTTGTGTAAACCCAAAACCATGATACTAGAGATACATATCACTTAAGCATAAAGACACATTGAAACAGAGTAACTGTTGGCATAAGCTTACCTGACCTCTTAAGGTTCCCACTGGGTGTAATCTGCGTGTGTAACAAAAGAAGAATGATGTTAACGATATGTATAGATAATGAAATCAATTTTGTGAACTGGAAAATGCCCTGTGAAGTAAAACCCTCACCTCCCTGGGCTCACCTTTGTTTATCCTAAACCATTGATGAAACTGAGCAGTATGGCGAAGTCCCTGGATGGGGAGGATTTCCTGTTAGACCATCACCAAACTAGAGGGAGTAAAACTCGCAGAGGAAGCCAGGATTTAGACTCCAAAAAATGTATAAAAATAACTGTGTACTCGCCGAGAAGGACCTCCAGCGAAAACCATGGCGCTTAAGCAATAGATTGCACAACCGAGGAAGGTCCAGGAAACTGAGCCTGCTACAGAGTGGCCGAAACTTCGAAACCCATCGAATGAAAATGCCTCCCAATCTAGTCGAAGGCGAGAGAAGTATAGTTGGACCCAACCCAAATCCGCACCACCGTCAAATTATTCCCTGACATATCAACGGAGGTGAGCAGATACAGGTGTCGAGCTAAGGTCTAGGTGTTGAATGAGGAAGTGATAGAAGATAGCCACATATTGTACCACGTGGAGGAGCATACCCCACACATTTACACCATGGCAAGATGATAGGTCCCCAGACTTGAGTGAGGCCATGTGCCTCTTTAATGTGGCACCAAAGCCTTATTGTGAAATGTACATATAAGTTTTAATATCACATAAACTCAATCAAATCTAATGAACGTGTGGCATCATAAATAGCGTATGGTTGAATATAATAAATGGTAAGTAGGACTGGTGTAATAAAAATCAAATTTACCATGTATTTTATAAGGTTTATGTCATTACAAGTGGTATCAAAGCTCAGGTTCGTACACTGAGACTCTTTGGGATAGATAAATGTATGTATATGCATGCAATGACTGTGATTTCTTAAAATATAACTAAATAAAACCCATATGTGAACACAGAGACAGTCTCTATACAAAGGGCAGAATGCAGAGAAGTTCAGGACCCCCCAATACTCCGGAACCAGCTTATGTGAATGCTAACCCTAACATTTGGATACAGCTAGGTGAGGAGACTCGTCAGGCTAATGTAGTTTTACTCAAAATTGTTCAGCAGTTACGTGCTGAGATGATAAATTTAAGAATGGATAATGAATTATTACACCTAGAACAGGAGAGGATTCTCAGAAGTCTATCTAATTGACATAATCAAAGACATCCAGACCCTAGTGGTGAGGACAGAGAAAAGACCCCAACAACCCAAGATGGTGAGGAAAATGCTGAGTCGGCCGAGAGACATAGGGAGGACAAAGAAGGATGCTCAGATAATGTATCCTACCAGCGCAAAACAAAAAGGAAAAAGTCGGAACTACAAGGAGAATTCAAGAAGATTAAACCATCACTTTTCGAAGGGGAATCTGAAGAAGTAGCAGAAGCTTGGTTAATTTATATGGGTAAGTATTTTCATATTTACGAATACACAAAAAGATTGAAGGTGCGATTGGTAGTCTATGAGTTAAGAGGGAAGGAAACCCTGTGGTGGGAAGAAATCAAAATAGTAATAAAAATTGACGAGGAATAGGTGATGTGGAATGAATTCCAAAAACATTTTAAAGATAAGTATCTAATTGAGCGTTACTATGATGAAAAAGAAAAGGAATTTCATGAATTAAGACTGGGGGCCTTAACTATGGATGAGTATGTAGCTTGATTCACTTGCCTTCTACACTATGTGCCTTATATGTAGGAAGAGAAAGCCAAAATTCAGTGTTTCATTAGTAGCTTACCCAATTTCATGAAGGAGAAACTTGAGTTTGACTTCCCCAAAACAATGGATGACACAGTACGGAAAGACTGCATATGTTACCAACAAAAGTCTCTCTGTAATATTCCTAATTAGCCATGGCTAATTGGAATATTAGATTTTGCTCATTTCTGCCTTCTATAGTTATTTATAAATAAAAAGGTGAGAAAAGGGAACATAACTCACTTTTAGAATAAAAGTCACTTCCTAGTAGCACAATGTTGTGACTTAAAGGGGAGCCAAGGGGGCCAAAGGGGGACACAGAGATGGAGCCCACACAAACACTTCGAGGGACTGCGCAGAAAGGAAGAAACACGTGGCAAGAGAGGAATTACGTTGGAGGAGGTGAGCCTTGGGATTGACAGAGGCAAAGGCTATAAAGGAGAGAGAAGCCCCCTCATTTTGATCATTCGATTATGTACATTTGAGCTAGTCACTTCGACTTAGAGCACGCTGGCTGTTTAGCTAGTCTGCAACACTGTTTAGTGCATTGAGTGTCTCCGTTCGGAGATCTCACCCTTAGCCCCGGGGGACTTTGAGTGCCTGCTCAGGAAAGGTATTTCCATCATCATTTTTGCAGTAGTTTCAACAGCATTTTGGCAGGAGGATTGAGCATCTTGGAGGACTACACAACACTGTGAGGGATGACACAGTTCTTTCTGGCAGGAGTTCTGGATTGAGGGTTTGCTGTAGGATTTGTGCCAAGAGATTGAGCAGGGGATTAGCCCTTGCATATTGGAGGGTTTTGGCAGAGGTTTTAGGTATATTACTAGAGAGCTTCATTCAGTGGCAGCGCAAAGCATTGAAGGATTGCAGAGAACCCCAAGGGGGTGATTTTCGGGGGTCGGCCATTTCAGGAAAGCTTTCTGGGTTTTTCTAGGTTTCTTGAGTAGAGTCAGATTCTAGAGTTTTAGCCTTTCCTGAGGAGGGGAATAGCCCCAAATCCTCATTTGATTTCCAACAGTAGCAGCAGCATGGTAATTCTCCAGCAGCTGGGACACAAATCAGAGAGCAGCCATTCCTTTGCTATTCTGAGTGTATTTGTTCACTTACCTTGTGCAAGTCGAGGTGCCATCTTTTTTATCACCTCCTGTACTCATTCTATTGCTTAGTATACTAAAATGGATTAGCATTTCTCTCTGCATTTCTTGAGTATCGACTTATATTTCACGTTTATATTATTATATATTGCACCACTGTTATTTTTATCATTTTGAGCTTCTCGGTTATTATATCATTTGTACGTATTTGGTTGGAGTTATTGGGGGTTTTGGAGAATATCTCTGAAACAAGATATTATAGTGGTATCAGAGCATAGATCTGGCTCAGCCTGTGGAGCTAGCAATCTATGACACCGGGAGAAAAACCCTACATCTGTTATAGAGATAGGAGATACAGAGACACTGGACGTAGGTTGGAGAACACCTATGGGGAGGGAGACTATGTTCCTGTGGTGGATGTAGAATAGGAGGAGCCTACGGTGGACGGAGAACAGAAGGAGCCTGGGGTGGATGCAGAATAGATGGAAGACGAGGAAAGGAAGAGATTTGCAGATATGCTCCTCAAATCAGTGTAGGATCTGTCGAGGTAGATTGAGGTGAGGGGGCAAAGATTCACAACAATAGAGGCTAGACAATGTGAGAGCCCATGGGTTTTCTAGGTTGGTGAGGGATCAGGTGCATCCCACCATTTGCCAGAGCAACGTGATACTACTTAGTAGGTGGCCTCACATGCCCCTACATGCTCTACCATGCCTCTTAGGAGCAGACACGAGGGCCGGAGCCCAGCAAGAGGCAGAGCCCGGTCATATGGGCGATTATTTTGCAGAGTACCAGGCCTATGGGCAGGAGTTCAGGGAGGCTCTCTCATTCAGAGACTTTGTTCAACTCCAGCGAGATAGTAGACCCCGCGACCATCACAGAGGATGCCGACATTAGCATGATGGTGACACCCACCGTGCAGCGAGTATATTCCACTTGCCTACGTTTGATGGTTCATCAAATAGTTCGGCAAAGTCTTGGGTGGAGAAGCTGGACATTTATTTCTAGCTTAACCAGATCTCGAAGACAGAGGCCATCAAGGTGGCAACATTGCATTTGGATGGTGAGGCTCAGGATTGGTGGTTTCATGGGATGGTTACACTCGGACACTCCACAGTGACGACATATGCCGAGTTCACGAGGAGATTGATGGAGCGGTTTGATCAAAGGGATCCATAGCAGCATTTTGTTGAGCTGATGAGGCTCAAACAGACAGGGAGCCCAGAGACCTACATTGTAAATTTCTTGAGGGTCTCAATGATGGTGCCAGATCTATCCATGGCACGGAGGATCTATATGTATGTTGAGGGGTTAGCAGAGCCACTCCAGGGTTTAGTCCCATCCACTAGACCAGCCACACTCCAGGACGTGATTAGCAGGATCCAGGACTTACAGGATGTCTTACCGAGGACCCGGACACCTTACCCCCAGAGATAGACTTTCCAGTCTAAGGGGAAGGATGTGAGGGTTCCACCTCCAAAGGGGAATCCAGGACGAGCATAGATTAACGATGATGCCAGGAGGGAGCGGAAGAATAAGTGGTTGTGCTTCACCTGTTAGGAGCTGTGGGCACCAAGACATAGATGTGCTGCTGGAAAAGCACATTTTATTGAGGTCTTCTCCGAGAGAAGTGGGGAAGAGGATGATGAGGATGATGTGGAGGCAGGAGATAATCACGACGTGTAGGGAGCTTTCCCGCCTACACCAGCAGCAGTAGGTGGTGCATCTTTTGCACCTACCAGAGGGGCCCTTGCAGCATTGTGAGGAGTTCCCAAGTATCTGACGCTATGCATATGGGGGACAGTATGTGGCTAGTGAGTATCAGTTTTGGTTAACAGTGGGGAAACCCACAACTTCATCGATGCACAAATGGTTGAGCGGAGAGGTATATAGACCGAGAGCTTCGATGGGTTTTCAGTCTTGATCCCAAGAGATCAGACCATGATGTGTGCTCATTATGTTCCAGAGCTATCAGTGATGGTGGGCACCTACACACTGATTGACCGCTTTTTCGTGGTCGATATTCTGAACACCAATGTGAGACTGGGTGTTCAGTGGTTTATCACTCTAAGGAAGGTCACGACAGATTGGAATACCCTAGAGATGGAGTGGGATGATAAGAAGACAGGGAGGCATGAAAGATACCGGGACAACACACATATCCACCTCAGACTGTTTCGACTCATCAGATGGAGGCAGTCTTCAGGAAGGGAGACATAGATTGGGCAGTGGAGCTGCATGCATCAGAAGCAGGGACTACAGGACAGATGGTACATCCAGAGATACAGTCCATCCTCGACCGGTATGCCATAGTGTTTGGGGAGATTTTGTCAGGACAACCACTGGACCAGGGGTTTGAGCACACCATTGCACTTGAGTAGGGTATTCAAGTAGTGATTACTACCCCTTATAGGCATCCCAAGGCCTATCGAGATGAGATTGAGCGGGCCATTCAGGAGTTGCTGGCTCTTGGGCACATTTGGCTGAGCACGAGTCCTTTTGCTTCTTTCGTAGTGTTGGTGAAGAAGAAGGACGGCACATTAAGGATGTGCATTGACTACAGGGCCTTGAACAAGAAGACACTGAAGAACAGGTACCCCATACCCAAGATCGATGAGTTGATGGATGAGTTGAGAGGAGCACAGTTCTTCTCAAAGATTGATTTGAGATCTGGGTACCATCAGCTTCGCGTGAGGGAGTAGGGCATTCCCAAGACTGCCTTCAGGTGTCACTATGGGCACTTTGAGTTCTGGGTGATGCCCTTTGGGCTAACCAACACCCCCGCTACATTTTAGTCCTACATGAATCACATCTTCTGTAGTCACTTGAGGAAGTTTGTGTTGGTATTCTTTGATGATATCCTCATTTACAGCAGGACTTGGGAGGAACATCTCCATCATATAGAGACAGTGTTGCATATCTTGCAGGAGCAGCAGTTCTATGCCAAGCTCTCCAAGTGTGAGTTTTGGTTGACGAAGATGTTGTACTTGGGACACATCATAGGAGTGGATGGAGTGAGAGTCCACGAGGAGAAGATTAAGGCCATCAGAGAATGGCCAGAGCTAAGGAATGTGACAGAACTTCGAGGATTCATTGGCATTTGCACCTACTACTAAAATTTCGTCAAGAGTTTCTCACAGCTTGTTGCACCCCTGACGGATTTGACGAGGAAGGGGGAATGCAGTTGGATAGATATAGCGCAGCGAGCCTTTGATAGGCTCAAGGAGGTTATAAGCAACTACCCAGTGCTTGCACTGCTAGATTTTACGCAGCCATTTGTTTTAGAGTGTGATGCATCGGGAGAGGGGATTGGCACAATATTGATGCAGGGAAGACACCCTATAGCTTTTGAGAGCCAGAAGCTCCTTCCACACGAGAGGTTGTATTCTATATATGATAAGGAGGTGCTGGCCATCATGCATGCATTGGCCAAGTTCCGATAGTATTTGGTAGGTAACAGGTTCAGGGTGAGGACTGATCACAATAGCCTCAGGTTCTTTTTGGAGCAGAAGCAGCTAAAGGAGAGGCAGCAAAAGTGGATCAGTAAGATCCAAGCATATGACTTTGACATTGAGTATGTCAAGGGTAAGAACAACGTGGTAGTAGATGCCCTTTCACGTAGACCAGCCACGTTGTCTCTTATGAGCTTGGATACAGACTGGAGGGCTCGACTCTTAGTAGAATACTCCAAGGACAGGTTTGCATGTGAGGTTCTGGATGGGCAGGTGGTAGATGACAGGTACAGGGTGTTCAATGAGATCATCTATTACAGGGACCAGATCTTCTTGATTAAGGTGTCTCAGCTCAAGAAGAAGATACTACAGGCATCATATGATTCACCATTGGGAGGCCACCAGGGGTTTACCAAAACCTATAGGGCCATTAGAGAGAGGTTCTCATGGAAGGGCCTCAGGGAGGACGTACTCCAGCATATCTGGGAGTGCGATATTTGCCAGAGGAACAAGGGAGAGATGAGCCACCCCGCGGGATTATTGCAGCCTCTTCCCATTCCGGAGGGGAAGTGGGAGAGGATTTCAATGGACTTCATCACAGGGTTGCCCATGGTACAAGGCAAGGATTGTATCTTTGTTGTCGTTGATCGACTAACAAAGTACACACATTTTTTCGCGATATCCGCACATTATACAGTAGCACATGTGGCTAATCTATTCTTCAAAGAGATCTTTAGGCTACATGGTCTTCCTAAGACCATCGTCAGTGACAGGGATAGTCATTTCATGGGCGGGTTTTGGCAAGAGATTTTCTGGTTGGTGGGGATGGAGTTGACATCGAGTACCAGTTATCACCCACAAAAAGATGGGCAAACAGAGATAGTTAAAAAGTGGTTGGAGGGCTACTTGCGTAACTATGTCAATGGACAGCAGCAAGTATGGCTGAAGTGGATGCATCTGGGGGAGTACTACTACAACACTACACATCACATGTCCATTGGTATGTCACCATTCTATGCCTTATATGGGTATCATCCTTTATCTTTTGCTGACGTGATGTTTGGTGATAGCAAGGCTCTTAGAGCCAAGATTTGGATCCAAGAGAGTCAAGATATCCTCTGAGCTCTCAAGGATAACATGGCTACAGTGCAGAACCAGCAGAAGTTGTATGCCGACAGGGGTTGGGTGGAGAGACAGTTTGAGGTAGGGAACATGGTCTACCTACGATTACAGCCATATCGATAGTCATCACTAAAGTAGAAGGGGGCTGAGAAGCTCAAGCCCTGCTTTTATGGGCCATACAGGGTGATATGCAGGATTGGACAGGTTGCATATGAGTTGGAGCTGCCCTAAGGCAGCAAGATTCATAATGTCTTTCATGTATCATGCCTGAAAAAGGCATTGGGGCAGCAGGTGCCAGTGACAGATGAGCTACCACCCATGGATGATGAGGGGCATTTGGTGTTGTAGCCGGAGGCTATTATTGATACCAGGGAGAGGCAGCTGCGAAGCAGGACGGTCCAGGAATTCTTGGTGAGGTGAAAGAATTTGCTGGATGAGGATGCCACTTGGGAGAGTGAGAAAATCTTGGAGCATCCATCACTTCAGTTGCTTGAGGACAAGCAATATTTTGCCGGGGGAGACTGTAATATTCCTAATTAGCCATGCCTAATTGGAATATTCAATTTTGCTCAATTTTTGCCTTTTATAGTTATTTATAAATAAAAAGGTGAGAAAAAGGGGACATAACTCAATTTTAGAATAAAAGTCACTTCCTAGTAGCACAACTTTGTGACTTAAAGGGGAGCCAAGGGGGCCAAAGGGGGACGCAGAGATGGAACCCACGCAGACACTTGGAGGGACTGCATAGAAGGGAAGAAACACGTGGAAAGAGAGGAATTACATTGGAGGAGGTGAGCCTTGGGATTGAGAGATGCAAAGGCTATAAAGGAGAGAGAAGACCCCTCATTTTTATCATTCGATTATGTGCATTTGAGATGGTCACTTCGACTTAGAGCACACTAGCTGTTTAGCTAGTTTGTAGCATTGTTTAGTGCATTGAGTGTCTTCATTTGGAGATATCACTCTTAGCCCCAAGAAACTTTGAGTGCCTGCTTGGGCAAGGTGTTTCCATCAGAATTTTTGCAGTAGTTTCATCAGCATTTTGGCAGGAGGATTGAGCATCTTGGAGGACTACACAGCATTGTGAGGGATGACGCAGTTCTTTCTGGCAGGAGTTCGAGATTGAGGGTTTGCTTTAGGATTTGTGCTGGGAGATTGAGTAGGGGATCAACCCTTACATATTAGAGGGTTTTGGAAAAGGTTTTAGGCAAATTACTGGAGAGCTTCATTCAGTTGCAGCGCAGAGCATTGAGGGACTGCGCAGAACCCCAAGGGGGTGATTTTCGAGGGTCAACCATTTTAGGAAAGATTTCTGGGTTTTTCTGGATTTCTTGAGTAGAGTCTAATTCCAAAGTTTCAGCCTTTTCTGAGGAGGGGAGCAGCCCCAAATCCTCATTAGATTTCCAGCAGCAGTAGCAGCACGATAGTTCTCCAGCAGCGGGGACGTAGATCAGAAAGTGACCATTCTTTTGCTATTCTGAGTGTATTTCTTCACTTGCCTTGTGAAAGTCAAGGTGTCATCTTTCTGATCACCTCCTGTACTCATTCTATTTCTCAGTATAATAAAATGGCTTAGCATTTCTCTCTTTTTTTCATGAGTATCAGCTTATATTTCACGTTTATATTATTATATATTGCACCATTGTTATTTTTTTCATTTTGAGCTTCCTGGTTATTATATCATTTGTACGTATTTGGTTGGAGTTACTGGGGGTTTTGGAGAATATCTTTGAAATGGGATATTATAATGACATCTCTGTAATATCCCATTTCAGAGATATTCTCCAAAACCCCCAGTAACTCCAACCAAATACGTACAAATGATATAATAGTTGGGAAGCTCAAAATGATAAAAATAATAGTGGTGCAATATATAATAATATAAACGTGAAATATAAGCCGATACTCAAGAAATGCAGAGAGAAATGCTAAGCCATTTTATTATACTGAGCAATAGAATGAGTACAGGAGGTAATTAGAAAGATGGCACCTCGACTTACACAAGGCAAGTGAAGAAATACACTCAGAATAACAAAGGAATGGCTGCTCTCTGATCTGTGTCCCAGCTATTGGAGAACTACCGTGCTGTTGCCGCTGTTGGAAATCAAATGAGGATTTGGGGCTGTTCCCCTCTTCGGAAAAGGTTGAAACTCTGGAATCAGACTCTATTCAAGAAACCCAGAAAAACCCAAAAAGCTTTCTTGAAATGTTCGACCCCCGAAAATCACCCCCTTGAGGTTTTGCACAGTCGCTCAATGCTTTGCGCTGCCACTGAATGAAGCTCTCTAGTAATATGCCTAAAACCTTTGTCAAAACCCTCCAATGTGTGAGGGCTGATCCCCTTCTCAATCTCCAAACACAAATCCTACAGCAAACCCTTAATCCGGAACTCATGCCAGAAAGAACTGCGTCATCCCTCACAGTGCTACACAATCCTTCAAGATGCTCAATCCTCTTGCCCAAATGCTGATGAAACTACTGCAAAAATGCTGATGGAAATACCTTGCCTGAGCAGGCACTTGAAGTCCCTCGGGGCTAAGGGTGAGATCTCCGAACGGAGACACTCAGTGCACTAAACAGTGCTGCATATAGGCTAAACAACTAGCGTGCTCCAAGTTGAAGTGACTAGCTCAAATGCTCATAGCTGAATGATCAAAATGAGGGGGCTTCTCTCTCCTTTATAGCCTTTGCCTCTCTCAATCCCAAGGCTCACCTCCTCCAACATAATTCCTCTCTTGCCACATGTTTCTTCCCTTCTATGCAGTCCCTCCAAGTGTCTGTGTGGGCTCCATCTCTACGTCCCCCTTTGGCCCCCTTGGCTCCCCTTTAAGTCACAACGTTGTGCTACTAGGAAGTGACTTTTATTCTAAAAGTGAGTTATGTCCCCTTTTCTCACCTTTTTATTTATAAATAACTATAGAAGGCAAAAATTGAGCAAAATCAAATATTCCAATTAGCCACGGCTAATTAAGAATATTACAGTCTCCCCCAGCAAAATTTTGCTTGTCCTCAAGCAACTGAAGTGATGGATGCTGCAAGATTTTCTCACTCTCCCAAGTGGCATCCTCATCCGGCAAATTCTTCCACCTCACCAAGAATTCTTGGATCGTCCTACTCTGTAGCTGCCTCTCCATGGTATCAATAATAGCCTTCGGATGCAACACCAAATGCCCCTCATCATCCATGGGTGGTAGCTCATCTGTCACTATCACCGACTGCCCCAATGCTTTTTTCAAGCATGATACATGAAAGATGTTATGAAACTTGCTGCCTTGGGGCAGCTCCAACTCATATGCAACCTGTCCAATCTTGCGTATCACCCTGTATGGCCCATAAAAGCGGGGCTTGAGCTTCTCAGCCCCCTTCTACTTCAGTGAAGATTGTCGGTATGGCTGTAATCATAGGTAGACCATGTCCCCTACCTCAAATTGTCTCTCCACCCAACCCCTGTCGGCATACAGCTTATGTTGGTTCTGCGTTGTAGCCATGTTATCCTTGAGAGCTCGGAGGATATCCTGACTCTCTTGGATCCAAATCTTGGCTCTAGGAGCCTTTCTATCACCAAACATCACGTCAGTAAAAGATAAAGGATGATATGCATATAAGGCATAGAAAGGTGACATACCAATGGACATGTGATGTGTAGTGTTGTAGTACTACTCCCCCAGATGCAGCCACTTTAGCGATGCTCTATGCCGCCCATTGACATAGTTATGCAAGTAGCCCTCCAGCCACTTGTTAACTATCTCTGTTAGCCTGCCATCTGTGGGTGATAACTAGTACTCGGTGTCAACTCCGTCCCCACCAACCGGAAATGCTGCCAAAACCCGCCCATGAAATGGTTGTCCCTGTCACTAATGATGGTCTTAGGAAGACCATGTAGCTTGAAGATCTCTCTGAAGAATAGCTCGGCCACCTGTGCTGCTGTATAGTGTGTGGATATGGTGAAAAAATGTGTGTACTTTGTCATTCGATCAACGACGACAAAGGTACAATCCTTGCCCTGTACCATGGGCAACCCTGTGATGAAGTCCATTGAAATACTCTCCCATTTCCCCTCTGAAATGGAAGAGGCTGCAATAATCCCGCAGGGTGGCCCATCTCTCCCTTGTTCCTCTGGCAAACATCGCACTCCCAGACATGTGGGAGTACGTCCTCCTTGAGGCCCTTCCATGAGAACCACTCTCTAATGGCCCTGTAGGTTTTGGTAAACCCCTGATGACCTGCCAAAGGTGAATCATGTGACGCCTGAAGTATCTTCTTCTTGAGCTGAGATCCCTCAGTTAAGAAGATCCGATCCCTATAATAGATAATCTCATCGACCACCCTGTACCTGTCATCCGCCACCTGCCCATCCAGAACCTCACATGAAAATCTATCCTTGGAGTACTCTACTAGGAGTCGAGCCCTCCAGTCTATGTCCAAGCTCATAAGAGACAACGTGGCTGGTCTACATGAAAGGGAATTTTCTACCACGTTGTTCTTACCCTTGACATACTCAATGTCAAAGTCATACACTTGGATCTTACTGATCCACTTCTGCTGCCTCTCCTGTAGCTAGTTCTGCTCCAAAAAGAACTTGAGGTTGTTGCGATCAGTCCTCACCCTGAACCTGTTACCCGCCAAATACTGCCGGTACTTGGCCAATGCATGCATGATGGCCAGCATCTCCTTGTCGTATATATAATACAACCTCTCATGTGGAAGGAGCTTCCAGCTCTCAAAGGCTATAGGGTGAACTCCTTGCATCAACACTACGTCGATCCCCTCTCCCGACGCATCATATTCCAAAACAAATGGCTGCATAAAATTCAACAATGCAAGCACTGGGTAGCTGTTCATAACCTCCTTGAGCCTATAAAATGCTCGCTATGCTATATCTGACCAACTGAATGCCCCCTTCCTCTTCAAATCTGTCAGGGGTGCCGCAAGCTATGAGAAACCCTTGATGAATGTCCGGTAGTAAGTGTAAATGCCAAAGAATCCTTGAAGTTTTGTCACGTTTCTCGGCTCCGGCCAATCTCTAATGGACCTAATATTCTCATCGTGGACCCTCACTCCTTCCACCCCTATGATGTGTCCTAAGTATAACATCTCCGTCAACCCAAACTCACACGTGGAGAGCTTGGCATAAAACTGTTGCTCCTCCAAGATGTGCAATACTGTCTCAATGTGTTGGAGATGCTCCTCCCAAGTCTTGCTGTAAATGAGGATATCATCAAAGAACACCAACACAAACTTCCTTATGTGACTGCGGAAGATGTGATTTATTCAAGAATGGAACGTAGCTGGGGCATTGGTTAGCCTGAAGGGCATCACCAAAAACTCAAAGTGCCCATAGTGACACCTGAAGGCAGTCTTGGGAATGTCCTGTTCCCTCACGCGAATCTGATGGTACCCAGATCTCAAATCAATCTTCGAGAATAATCGTTCTCCTCTCAATTCATCCATCAATTCAGCGATCCTGGGTATGGGATACCTATGCACATCCTCAATGTGTCGTCCTTCTTCTTCACCAACACTACGGAAGAAGCAAAAGGACTCGTGCTCGGCCAAATGTGCCCAAGAGCCAGCAACTCTTGAATGGCCTGCTCAATCTCATCCTAATAGGCCTTGGGATGCCTATAGGGGGTAGTAATCACTGCCTGAATACCTTGCTCAAGCTCAATGGTGTGCTCAAACCCCTGGTCCGGTGGCTGTCCTGGTAGAATCTCCCCAAACACTATGGCATACCGATCGAGGATGGGCTGTACCTCTAGATGTACTGTCTGTCCTATAGTCCCTTCCTCTGATACCACTGTAATATCCCGTTTCAGAGATATTCTCCAAAACCCCCAGAAACTCCAACCAAATTCGTACAAATGATATAATAACTGAGAAGCTCAAAATGATAAAAATAACAGTGGTGCAATATATAATAATATAAACGTGAAATATAAGCCGATACTCAAGAAATGCAGAGAGAAATTCTAAGCCATTTTATTATACTGAGCAATAGAATGAGTACAGGAGGTGATCAGAAAGATGGCACCTCGACTTGCACAAGGCAAGTGAAGAAATACACTCAGAATAGCAAAGGAATGGCCGCTCTCTGATCTGCATCCTAGCTGCTGGAGAACTGTCGTGTTGTTGCTGCTACTGGAAATCAAATGAGGATTTGGGGTTGTTCCCTTCCTTGGAAAAGGCTAAAACTCTGGGAATTGGACTCTACTCAAGAAACCCAAAACAACCCAAAAAGCTTTCTTGAAATGGTCGACCCTCGAAAATCACCCCCTTGGGGTTCTACGTAGTCCCTCAATGCTCTATGCTGACACTGAATGAAGCTCTCCAGTAATCTACCTGAAACCTCTGCTGAAACCCTCCAATATGCAAGGGATGATCCCCTGCTCAATCTCCCAGCACAAATCCTACAACGAACCCTCAATCCGGAACTCCGAGCAGAAAGAACTGTGTCATCCCTCACAGTGCTACGCAGTCCTCTAAGATGCTCAATCCTCCTACCAAAATGCTAATGAAACTACTGAAAAAATGTTGATGGAAATACCTTGTTCGAGCAGGCACTTGAAGTCCCCCGAGGCTAAGGGTGAGATCTCCGAACGAAGACACTCAATGCACTAAACAGTGTTGCAGACTAGCTAAACAGCCAGCGTGCTCTAAGTCGAAGTGACCAGCTCAAATGCACATAATCGAATGCCAAAATGAGGAGGCTCCTCTCTCCTTTATAGCATTGGCCCCTCTCAAACCCTAAGCCAACCTTCTCCAACGTAGCCTCCCTCTTGCCACATGTTCATATCCATCTGCGCAATCACTCCAAGTGTCTATGTGTGCCCCTCCTCTACATGGTCCTTTGGGCCCCTTGGCTCCCCTTTAAGTTACAACGTTGTGCTACTAGGGAGTGACTTTATTCTAAAAGTGAGTTATGTCACCATTACTCACGTTTTTATTCATAACTAACTATAGAAGGCAAAAATTGAGCAAAAATCAAATATTCCAATTAGCCATGGCTAATTAGGAATATCACAGTCTCCCCCCATAAAATGTTGCTTGTCCTCAAGCAAATGAAGTGATGGATGCTGCAAAATTTTCTCGCTCTCCCAAGTAGCATCCTCATCCGATAAATTCTTCCACCTCACCAAGAATTCCCAGACCATCCTGCTCTGCAGCTGCCTCTCCCTGGTATCAATAATAGCCTCTAGCTGCAACACCAAATGACCCTCATCTTCCATGGGTGGTAGCTCATCTGTCACTGTCACCTGCTGCCCCAATGCCTTCTTCAGGCATGATACATGAAAGACGTTATGAATCTTGCTGCCTTGGGGCAGCTCCAACTCATATGCAACCTGTCCAATCTTGTGTATCACCTTGTAAGGCCCATAAAAGTGGGGCTTGAGCTTCTTAGCCCCCTTTTGCTTCAGTGACGACTATTGGTATGGTTGTAATTAGAGGTAGACCATGTCCCCTACCTCAAATTGTCTCTCCACCTGACCCTTGTTAGCATACAGCTTCTACTGGTTCTGCGTTGTAGCCATGTTATCCTTGAGAGCTCAGAGAATATCCTGATTCTCTTGGATCCAAATCTTGGCTTTAGGAGCCTTGCTATCACCAAACATCACGTCAGCAAAAGATAAAGGATGATACCCATACAAAGCATAGAATGGTGACATACCAATGGACATGTTATGTGTAGTGTTGTAGCAGTACTCCCCAAAATGCAACCACTTCAGCCATGCTCTCTGCTTCCCACTGACATAGTTATGCAAGTAGCCCTCTAGCCACTTGTTAACTATCTCTGGCTGTCCATTTGTCTATGGGTGATAATTGGTACTCAGTGTCAACTCCATCCCCACTAGCCAAAAAAGCTCCTGCCAAAACCCGCCCATGAAACGGTTGTGCTTGTCACTGGTGATGGTCTTAGGAAGACCATGTAGCCTGAAGACCTCTCTGAAGAACAAAAATAACTATAGAAGGCACAAATTGAGCAAAATCAAATAAATAACTATAAATAACTATAGAAGGCAAAAATTGAGCAAAATTGAATATTCCAATTAGCCATGATACCACTGTAATATCCCGTTTCAGATATATTCTCCAAAACCCCCAATAATTAGAATATTCCATAATTTTTTAGCAAGGAACCAGGCCAAGGCTATTTATTCTGAAAATAGACAGTCAGAAGGGGTTATTAAATTCAGTAATGATCAATAGTCAAAACCGTTGCTGCAATGTTGGGGATGTGGAGAACACCATTATTACAAAAATTATCCACATAAGGAATGGATAGAACAATTTGGAAACATGTAGGAAGCATCCACTATTGGAGAAGTGGTGAGGAATACACCCAAAATTAATACTTCCTTGGATGATAATCAAGCAAAGTATCAACCCCCCATGATTAAATGTGAAGGTATGATTGCTAAGCAACCTGTTTCAATTTTATTTTATCTTGGTGCTAGTTTAAGTTATGTTAGTCCTAAAGTGGTAGAAAAGTGTCAACTACAGACCAGTAAATTTCCAAAATCTTGGCTAGTTCAACTAGCCACTGGGGCAAAAAGAAAGGTAGTTGCCAAAACAGATCAATGTCCCATAATCATTTCGGGATAGCCCATTCACATGAACCTCAACATTCTTCCCTTGGGTTCATATGACATTTTAATCGGAATGGATTGGTTGGAAAAATTTTGGTCCTTGGTTAATTGCAAGCAGAAAACCGTCACTTTTATTTCCAAATTAGGAAAAAGGAGGGAACTGCGAGGAATGAAGTCTAACACCAAGCTACGCCCCATTACTGCCTGTCAACTAGGAAAGCTTATTAGGAAGGTTTGTCAAATATATGTTGTTCAAGTGGGATTTACCAACTCCAAGAATAAAAGGACCTCCTTGGAAAATATTCTTGTCATTCAGGAATTTGCTTACGAATTTCCTGAATCCATCCCCGGTTTCCCCCCAAGCGGGATATTGACTTCACTATTGAACTTATCCCAAGTGCAGCCCCAGTGTCCAAGGCTCCATACCGCATGAGCATACCTGAGTTGACATAACTCAAAATGCAACTTTAAGAGCTTCTGGATAAAAAGTATATCGGCCCTAGTGTGTCCCCTTGGGGAGATCCTGTCCTATTTGTATGAATGAAAGATGGAACATTCAAATTATGCATCAATTATCATAAGTTAGACAAGATGACCATCAATAATAAGTACCCCTTGCCATGTATTGATGATTTATTCGATCAAGTGCAGGAGCCAAGGTTTTCTCAAAAATCAATTTAATATCTGGTTAACACCAGATAAGGATAAAGGAGGAGGACATCTATAAAACTGCATTCTGAACTCGTTATGGTCATTACAAGTTCGTAGTATTTCCATTTTTCCTCACAAATGCCCCAACTACCTTTATGAATTTGATGCATGGTATTTTCCCGACCTATCTTGATAAGTTTGCGTTAATTTTTATTGATGACATTTTGATATACTCTAAAAATCAGGAGGAACACAAAGAACATTTAAGAATTGTGCTGCAAACTTTATGAGAGAACCAGTTATATGATAAATTTAACAAATGTGATTATTTCAAAGATCAGATCTGATACTTGGGACACATTATATTAGTAGAAGGGATAGCAGTAGACCTAGATAAAATCAAAACCATTATGGAATGGGTCGCTCCAAAGAATGTTGTTGATATTAGATCCTTCCTGGGTTTAGCCAGGTACTACCATTGGTTCATTTAAGGGTTTTCAAAAATTTATTTTTCATTCACTTCTTTACAAAAGAAGGGACACACCTTTCAATGGAGAACCGAGTGCCAGAAAATATATGAAAAATTAAAACACCTACTTACCATTGCACCCATACTAAAAGTGGAAGACCTAGAAAAGTCCTTTATGGTTTGCATGGATGCAAGTGAACAAGGTGTTGGTGGAGTGCTGACACAAAATGGTAAAGTTATTGCTTACGAATCATGAAAATTGAAGGAATATGAGTAGTGATACTCTGCTTATGACCTTGAATTAATAGTAGTAGTGCATGCACTGAAAATGTAGCGACATTATGTGTTGGGGAAGAAATTTCTACTACTAACATATCATAGCCACGTTACCAATTTCTTCAACCAAGATGGCCTAAATGCTTGATAAGCCAGATGGACGACATTTTTAAGTGAGTTCGACTTTGACATGAGGCATCTAAAAGGGAATGAAAATTGGGTGGCTGATGAACTAAGTAGGAAGGTACATTGCATCTATGAGGTTCAAATGAGTCAAGCACGCTTAAAAATTCCAAAAATTATAAAGGAGGCATCGGTCAAGGATGAAGAATATACTTTTCTTTGGCAGAAAACAAAAGAAGATTTGTTAAGAGGAGAAAAATAAGATTTTGACATAAGTCTGTATGACATCCTTACTTTCAAAAATAGAATTTATGTCCCTAACCAAAGTGCTGCTAAATAATTAATAATGGCTGAGTTTCATCGAGAACCTTATGCAGGCCACCCAGCTTACCAGAAATTATTAGCAGCTATCAAGAAAGGGTATTTTTGGCCTGGATTAAGGAAGGATGTCACAGAATATTTATCCAAATGTTTGTAGTGTCAGTTGGTTAAGGTAGAGCATCAACATCCCGCTAGTTTGTTACAACCACTGCCCATTCTGGAATGGAAATGGGAGACCATATCATTGGAATTCATCACAGGTTTACCCCGCACTAGGAAACACCATGAATCAATTATGGTTGTAGTAGACAAATTGAGAAAAACCACACATTTTATGCTAGTGAAATCCACATACAAAACTGTGGAAATCATGGACATATTTATGAAGGAAATATTTCAACTGCACGGTATACCTGAGGTGGTAATTTCAGACAGGGATGTGAAATTCACATCCACATTCTGAAAAGCCCTATTTTCAGGATTGTGTACCCATATCCAATTTAGTGCGGCTTACCATGCCCAAACAGACGAAAAACCTGAACGGGTGAATCAAGTATTGGAAGACATGCTACGCATGTTTGTAATGAAACAACCACATAAGTGAGAGGATTACCTAAACCTCATGGAATTTGCAAACAATAATGGAAATCACGAATCATTGGGCATGAGCCCCTTTGAGGTATTATATGGAAGAAAGTGCAGGGTACCTATGGACTGGAATAACCCTGTTAATAAGCTAGCATTGGGTCCCCACATGTTAGCAGAAATGGAGGAAGTCGTTAAAAAATTTCGACAGAATCTAAGGGCTACCTAGGATAGGCAAAAAATATATGCAAATAAAAAAAGGATGTACAGAGAATTTCAACCGGGAGATCATGTTTATATAAGAGTAAAGCACCAAAAAAAATCCTTATAGAGGAGGGGTTGTGCTAAATTAGCACCCTGATACTGTGGAACTTTTCAGGTCTTTGAATGAATTGGACCAGTAGCCTATAAACTTGCGTTGCCAAACAACATTCGGGTCCACAACGTTTTTCATGTTTCGTTGTTAAAGAAATATTTGTACAACCCACACCATATAATAAACTGGGAAAATATTCAGGTAACAAGTTAAGGGATATTATATATTTTGTCAACTGTTTTAAGGGAATATGACTGCGAATATTATATGTGCAAGTCGAATTGGAAGGAGAGTTTATGGCAGAACCTCTTCGTATTCTCGATCGAAGAGAAACCACATTGCAGAGGTGAGTCATGACCCAAGTTAAAGTGAAATGGAAGCACTTTGGCCTGGATCAGTAACTTGGGAAGAGGAAGAATTTATGAGGGAAACTAATCTGTCGTTATTTTCTTAGACTAGAAATAACACCAGGGATAGTGTTCCGCACATGGGGGGGAGATGTAGCACCCCTACCTCCTTGGAAGATTTATTGTGGTTATTTAATTTAGTTTTAATGATTTACTGCATTTATTTTATGTTATGTTATTACTAAGGATGGAAAGCCAGATAACCAACTGTTAGCTAATTATGAGTGATTAGGAGTTGAGACATGATTAATTTAAAACAAACTGTTTACTACAATTACAAGAAATGATTAACAAGAAACAGTTATAACCCTGGCCTGGGAAGGGAAAATATAGGGGGAAAAGATGAAGGATGGGGAGGACTATTCTAGAGTTGGGAAAAAAGTGACCAGTGGGAAGTTGCTCATTAACAGTCAAATTAAGTGCAGGACTTGAGGTTAGACAATGAAGTCCTGAGGCCAAGGGACCGACTGTAATTGGAAATTATTGTAGTGAGAAAAATAGAGTAAGTGCTTAGGGAAGAGCCTGGATGTAATCACTAGGCTCGAGGTTGGGAGGAGAGACTTTCCAGATATTTGTTGAAGTTCCACTGATAATTTGAATTAGATAAGTAATGTAGCCTCTTTTGTTTAAGCATGGTTGATAATAGAATAACAAAATAAATTTTTACTTACAACATCATGATAGTTCATTACACAGCATTATTATTATGCTTAACTCATAATAGAATGTGCACAAGTAGAGAATACATTTATTAATCATGTAAATCAATCCAATACTCAAAAAAAGAAATCAAAAGGAGTTCTTAGTGCATAAACTATAAAGCTAGTAATCGATAGAGTCCAAAAGATCAATCGGCTCCTACAATCCTATTCTATTTTGTATGAACGAAAGAAAACAGAGTCACAAATCATTCCTCAAACCGCTGGTGGAATAGACCAAACAGAATAACTCTCTCTCTCTCTCTCTCTCTCTCTCTCTCTCTCTCTCTCTCTCTCTCATAGAGGGTCGTTTAAATCCTCAGCATTCAAGAAAACAAGGTTTCCACCTGCTTAAGGGTAGCACAAATAGTTCAAAGTATATACTTCGATTAAGTGAGAAATAGATGTACTATTAGCAACCACGCAGATATCAACATATTTGCGAATCAATAAGTATGGAATAGCATCAACAAAAATATCAATAACAGTATTAATAACTTGAAATGGTGAAAACCTTTTGGAAGTCAATAAAATATATTATGAATATACAATCTCATAATTGAGTTTTTACAACTGAACACTTTACTACAATAGAGTGCAGGTCCTATGGTATTCATCTAATAAAGACCGAAACCAAAAAGGGTATAAAACCCTCATGTGCATATAAAATCCTCAACTGTTATAAGCAAGAATGGTCCCAAGGAATTTTACCATAAATTACTAAAACTAAAGGCAGAATAGTCTTTTGAACTAAATGGAAAGCAACCAACTTGACCTTGCAAATAACCGACTTGATAGTCAATATTTACAAAGTTTGTCCAAAAAGGATTAAAGGCTAGACTTTGGCCCAAAACCCCTTCCATATGATTTATTGTAGCCATCAACCTTAATATGCAAACTGGGCAAACTACAGTGAATCAATCCAACCTATGTAAAGCAATGCATAGTGTTAGACCTCAGGATCCAGGAGGGCACCATATCAATCCCGCTTGAACCCAGGTAGGAGCAATAAGTTACCTATGTAAACCCAAAACCCTAATATCAGAGATACATATCACTTGAGCATAAAGACACAGCGTGTAATATCCCTCCCTTTAATAATAAATAATAAAATAATAAAAATAATAAAATAATAATAAATAATAGAATAAATAATAATAATAATAATAATAATATAATAATAAAAATAATAAATCACTTAATAATAATAATAAAAATAATAAATCATAAATGATATTTTAAAATATACAAGAAAATAAATAAAAATAATAAAAATAGTAATAACTACACTAAAGCTCTAAATAAGAATAAATAGTAATAAAACAAAGAAAGCAATAAAAAGAATCAGTAAAGCTATCAAAAAGAAGAAAATAAAACAAGAAAGCTAAAAATCAAAAGAAAAGTAAAGAAATAAAAAGAAGGCTAAAAATCAAGTTGCATGTAGACACATGGAGTGTGTGCATGTGGTTCCCCATCCAATATTGTTCTATTTAATAGATGGTGAGGAAGATGAGAGGCATTCTTGCATTCTATCATTCTGAGATTCTATCTTTCATTCTCTTGGGAGAATGGTATACTAAGACTTAGGAGCACTGGCAGTAGTCGTTGATTGAGGGCTCGGGGGTGGCCAGTTGTAGCAGAATCCTGCACAATTGAGCCTACGGTTGGGAGGAGAGTCATCCCCAAAATCTTGTGATTATTTGGCAGACTGCAATTACAGGTAATATAGGTGAGCTCATTTGTAAGTATTTTTTTTTCATTAAGACATTAATTTTAGTTTTACTTTGTGCTGTTACATATGGTATCAGAGCTGGTTTAACCCTTAGGGCCTATGGGCATCCGAAAATTTTATTTTGTTTGAAATTTTTTAACTTGACTTGTTTTAAAGTTATAGGTTGATTACTTCCAGGAGGCCGGTTAATTACTTCCAGGAGGCCGCATAATTTTTTTTTCCGCTTCCTCACTATGCTCATTGAGTGCGTAACTTGCCATCATAGAATTCCATAACGCAATGTTTCTTTTAGGCATTTCATCAAATGACAATCATCTTTCTGGGGCGGGGTAGGTTGTCATGGAAACACGGCATTATGTGCTGAGATATGTTTTGCTCCCATGTTTCTGAGGTGGGATATGCTATGCACTGTTCATTTTCATATGAAATACACTGAAACTTCTTGTCTCTTGATATTACATAAAGTCTTTCAATTAGTTCGATGAGATTTGATTAAATTTTCTCGTGAGTCACGATTGAGTTTTCCTCTGCAAACTGTGCCGAAGCTCCTGACACCGATTCTATTCGATTCTGCGAAGTTCATGGTCGCGGTTTCGAGTTCGGATAAGGTGAATTCCTCGGCTCTGTCACCGTACTTGCTGCGGGTGGAGGATGTTCCACTTCGTTACCGCCTTATTGCTCTGGAGCTCTGGCGTCTGACAGAGCCAGAGTGGAGCTGGGCAACGGTTGGCTGGACAGAGTTGTGGATTCGACCTTGGCGACCGCATGTTTTCTGCCAGATGCACCACCGCACCGTGAAGATGCCCAACAAAGTCCCTATTGCTCCCACCACAGCAAACGCCACTAACCCCCGATTTACAACTTTTCTTTTTCCAAATGGCCCTGAAATCGCAACTAGAGAAAGGGAAGGACCCAGTATCGGTGCAGTTAAACTTGGGGTTCTGATAAGCATGCGGAACAAACATGCTCGGAATTAGCGCATAAATTCTTTGAATCCGGATACATCCCGCAGGAACATTCGGACACACTGCAGGGACCTGGGAGAATCTTTGGCAGAGATAACAGTCTGCCAGATTTGAACTCAAGACGTCCCCAACAGAAAACAGAGAAATTACCGGACAACAAACCACAGGTATACCCATCCCCTGCAACAATGGTCTCGAACGACTGGTTTCAGAAGAATGTTTAGTTCATAGCTCGTGATTTCTGACGTTTTCAGGTTCAAAATTATTTTCCATTGTTGACAGGCACGTGTGTTTCTTGATTTTCACATAATTTCAACCCCTTGAGGAGGGTCTTCTTGCTACCATCCTGCTCATTATCATGCTCATTGAACTCAAAAAAAAGCTAGTACATGAGGCTAGATGCTTACGCTAGGCTCACTCATTTAGAGCTAGACTTCATGTAGGTTTGGGATTTTACATTTTTACTATAAAACTCAGAAATCTTGCTCCTGTCAGGGATTAGCAATGCAGGATTAAGGCTAAGGGCCATTGTAATTGCAAATTAACAATGAATTCCTTGATATAGTTGGTGTTAGCAATGAATGGACCTTTGCCCATATGGCGTTGGCAAAGAGGCTTTGAGCTATAGTTGGTGCTTGTAAGGCTACTTATCAATCTGCAAGGCATTAAGTTGTTATGCTCTTATCGGTGCCTCTAGTTGTCGTTTTCCTTGAAACCCACACTAGCTTGTAGGCTAGCAGGTTGTTTCCGCTATAGTATTTCCATCTTCCTTGAATGGATCAGTGTCTTCTGCCTGGAGCCTTAGCGAAATCCTTTCAGAAAGCCTGCAAAGAGAGAAAGAAAACGCAACCCTTGTCATCTAAAAACCCTAGCTCAGGAGAGACATTTAAATCCAATGCCTAGGGCTGAGTGATGAATGTTTCCATGGTATCCAATTTCCTCTTCTATTTTTATCTTCAAAGTTCGAATAAGTGTTGAATGATATTTGCTTAACATCTCAGTTATATTAGTCTTGCAAGTGTTGGATTTCTAGTTTTGGTAATCCAGTTAAAAAAATAAATAAATAAATAAATAAAAAATCAGATATCATCGTTATTTTGTTTAGGGGTCCTCTTGCTTGTGCATAATCTGTAATTTGTGGAAGGCCACATCATCTGAGTAATCAGTTCAGCAAAGAAAACTATGAGGGTCCAATAGGTATTTGAGTTTATTAAAAAGAAAGAAATGGAATGAGGTTTAAAATGTATGCTTTATGCAGGACGAAACAATTCTGGAAGTCAGGTACATGAATACCGGTACTTCAAGTTGTGACCATCAATTAAGCTGACTGTGATATGCAATTCAATCATTTCCTCAAATTCTGCTCTGGTGCATGCTTTCCATGGCTGCAAAAACTGCAGATACTTGAGGTAGTCGACTAAAGGGCCAAAATACAAAGAGCTGAAATCAATAATAAAGATGAAAAAAATCAAAGGTCCTAGACAAAGATACCTTGTATTATACTTTCTCGTTTTGATCACTCTATTATGCATTAATAAATATACACATCCAAAATTACAATAGTTATTGAAGTTTTGTGGAATTTAATATTTTTTCCTTGGAGAAAAGATCCCCAAGAAACTAAGAATGTTAAACCTGTTACCCACCTTACATTGGGGGGAGAGAACTCGTGTTTGGCTCATGACCATTTGAGCTAACCATCAGGGCTTGAAACATGATACTTTTCTTTAACATAGAAATTTATAAATTTATTCATCTAAGAATGGAAAAGAATACATATACAGTAGTGGAACAATCAGTTCCATCACAGTTACGAGGCATTATATAAGAAACTAAAAGAAATACTGCCATTGAAATTCAATGTGCTCATAGATAGAGAGTGAGGAATTTCTTAAAAAACTTATATCTGAATGACCCTATTTCCTTCCTAACCAATATTCAAGCAACATTTGGCAGATTTAAATATTATTGGAGGCACACACAGAAAAAAGGACTTAAGGATTTATTTTTGTGTAATTTACCGAGTATTTATAATTACATCGTGGAAATGAGGAAAAAGATAGAGAAGGCGAAAATGAGTTAGTAAGAATGAAATAGAATAATAAAAAGGAGTGAATGGCATAAAATATAAATGAATGGATCAGGACAGACTTTCATGTGAGAGGTTGGATGCCAGGGTGCACCTTCTTCAGGTGAGAGGCAGTTTGTACTATCAATGCAGTTTGGTTGATTTGTTTGACTGGTGATTTTTTTTGAAACTTTTCTAAGTGATCTTGGAACTGTTTGAAGCTTACAGTGATGTTATAAAATTTTCAATAGGGAAAAGCAAATTTTTAGTGGCAATGTGATCCAAATGAGAAATGATCTGGAGGATGTTGTGGATATTTAACTTGCACAGTTTGCCACAATAGAACTAATATGTTTTTGCAAACTCTTTGTTATATAGTGTTTTACTCAAGATTAAGATTTAATATTACTATGTTAGTGCTTAAAACACTGCCCTTGCAATAGCGGAAAACCATGGTAGAAAAATGAGAGTATGCAAATACAAATAAAGGTGAACTCACTATGGGGTTGTCATTAACACTATGCTTTGATTCATGGCTACAAGGTCTTCTACTTCCTATGTTCTGCTACATGATCTGGTATTTCAAAAAAAAAAAACGGGCAGGGCTTCGATTTCCTGGCGTGAAACAGGTAGAAATAGAAAATAATGATTCGCCAACACGGAAGTGTTACATCTGATAAATAAGGGAAAGCTAAGGAATTCGGTTCCTTGACTATTTCCCTGGGATTAGAAAGGCTCTGAGAGTAAAGAACAAAATTAAAAATAACAACCAGCTTTTCTTAAACTTGTAGGTTGTTTTGATTTTGTTGATTGTGGGTCGATGTGTTCAGCTAAATTTTCATCATGGTTCTTTAATCTAACTCATGTTTTGGTTCCTTAATCTAAGTCGTTCGTAGAAAGTAAAAAATCCATGTGAAAAGAGACTAATTATTATTTTAGATTAAGGAAGCAGATTATCTCAGTTAGTCCCAAGTATATCAGTGATAATCTACAGCGTATTTATTTTCCAGACGTATTTTTATTCAGTTGAACAGGGTTGCGCCTTAACCAAGTTGTCATCATCCAAGTTGCACTACCTCCTGTTTGGTAATTGTTGCCATGCACAACGCTAAGTGAAGTGGCAAACAATCTTATAAGGAAATATAAGATTCCAATAGTTTATCTGTGCTCTGGTGCTACAAGAAAGAGCTTTTCCTTAGCAGATTTCTCGACATTGTTGTCAAAAGGAATTTGCAGGAAACGCATAGCCATGGCCACAATCTTACAATCTTATGTTTAATGTCTTATGCAGGCAATTTTATATCTTATCTGGGAAATTAATATGGTTAAATGTATTGTAATTTAAGGGATGGTGTTGCCTTTGCGGGTGCGCTTGCAGGCAGGCCGTATAATTAATAAAACGATTTTATTTTGTGTTGGGGAGGGATAACCTTCCCAATCATCCGATCCGGTTCTGGGTCAGGTGGCAGTGTCTCTTCTTTATGGTGTGGAATATTTCTTTGGTTGTTTGATTTCTTAAAATTCCTTAGAGTAATCATTTAATAGCCATAAGAATCTAAAGATACATTTAATAAATTTTTTAAAAGCAGTCCATTTAATTCTTCTAAGTTATGATTGCTTAAACAGATACAACACAATTTCAATGTATCCTAGCACATAAGGTCAGGAATCTGAACACTTAATATTGGTGTGACATATCACTTCAAAAGTCATGGTGAATTTTCTTTCAGGATTCAAGTACCTTCTTAAAACAATATTGCCACTAATATTCTTAAGATTTACTCACTGGAATTTTGATTCTATAAGTTTTAATACTACAAAATTAGTAATTATTGATAATTTGCATAATCAATCACACAGTTTCAAATTTGGCAATGGTTTGATTGCATGCAACAGTAAGGGAAAAATATATAAAACAGTAGATTGAAATGAATCAAGAATCTTCAAAACTTTCTTGAATAAATGTGGCTCTTATTTTATGCTTCTTCAGTGATGAATCTTGATATTGAATGACTGATTACAGTGTCTGGCTATCATTCCATGCATATGTGGGTGACTTGATGTCACTGTTAGAAATATGATGTTTTTAGAGGTCAGATATAGGTCTGATCTTGACATTACCATGATATATTACCTTTGCATTGGTACTAAGCTTGAATCTAAATCATTAGTACTCCTTATATTGCATTCAGTGATCATTTGAAAAGTGAAAAAGGGAACCTAGCCGTGCAGCCCACTAGCAAGGCTTGACTCACATCACATTGCAGTTTTTCTTTAATTAGCTATCCAATTTGGTATCTAAGGACTAATATATTCTTGGCAATAAGCTACAACAATCGGATTCTTGACAATGAAATAACGTTGGTATAACTTAAGGTTTGGTGCATTCATTAGTTCCTCATTGCTTTTCTCTTGCATCATTATAGACATCAAATTCTTTGGTTCTCTGTTCGCATGGCAAAACCACTATCTCATTTTCTTGAGTTGACTCATTGAGTCATTGGAAAAATATATAATCTTGTAATCTTGGATGGTGATAATCTACCCATAATTGACGATGTATAATTCTCTGAAAGATCGTACTATTGATATGGGGTAACTACTCACCACCGGTTGCATTACATGTATCTGCTCATTTACTACTCATATGATTTGTATATTAATATTACTTCACCATATATCATATTAATTTACTGAACTAAACATCAATACAACTTTTATACTGTCATAGCAAAATTAACCGTACTTCTTTCTTTTTAACACATGACATGAAAATAGTAACTGAATGTGATTAAAAGGAAAATGTCACTTTAGTTTTACTTTGCTTGGTCATACGACTGTGTTCAAAGCATATAATAAATCATCCGATAGCACTAGTTTTTCTTCATAAAAAGGTTTACTTGGGTTTATCCAGAAAGCTCCACTATGTAATTATGTTGTCCAGTCATGAGGACTATTCATGACCAGTTCCTTCATGGGCCTTAACTGGTTAAAAGGCATCCACTTTGTAGATAATATACTTTCCATAGGATTGATTGTAATCTTGTAATAGGAAAAAGATTCTTTAGTCACGAGACTCGAACCACTTCTTCGACTTTTGGTGGATATTGAACCACATCTCCGTGATTGATAGAATCTTTCGTACTAAACTTTTTTTTATATATACTTCGAAATTTGTGATAAATTATGCTTTAAGTATTATACTTCAATTGAGTAAATAAATTTGTTATAGCTTTTGGCATAAAAGAAGGGACAACCTATTTTGGAACATAAAAGAAGAGTATTGTGGTATTTTGGAACATAAACTTGGTACTCTGAAGATATAATTATAAGGTCTATCTAAGGATGATAAAATGAAAGGATAAGTTGTGTGTGTGACAACATCTATAACAGTTTTCCCTCTAATGGGAGAGCCACATTGTAAAATTTTCCATAGGTGACTAACTATTTATGGATCACAAGACGTATGATCAGGTAATTTTATTATGTTGATAAGCGGATTACATTTGGTAGCTATCGTAATTTTATTTTCAGGTATTACCAATTTGGGAAATAGTAATGTATGAAATTGCATGATAACCAAGTAATGATAAACTTGGAAGATATAGGAAGGAATGTTGCTAGAATGTTATAGGGATACCGTGAGAAAGATTGTGTACATAGTGACAAAGAAGTAAAGTGAATTAATAGAGGACTTTCCATAACATTAAAAGAGACGAACTCGACGAGATAAGGAAATATTTCTTTGGATAAAATAAGTCAACATCGATCATATGCAATTGCATATAGCGGTAGTGGAATCAGTAAGCCAAAGGGTACATGGATGTAAAATCAAGGGATTTTAATTTTGAGATAGATGATTTAAATAATGATGGTATCACTAGTAATGAATTTCACCAAAATTTCCTTTGGGAAGGAAGAATATATGACAAGGGATTAAGACTCAAGATGGTAATTATGAAATTTAACGATGTACTTAGAAGATTATACCATTGGTGTAAGTGATAACTACCTAGTAAGAAAGAAGTCAAATGATTAATTGAAAAGTGATTGGACAAACTGGATGAAAACATATTAGACGATGTTTCATGCTATCATTGATATAGGATGGAAGGATAATGAGTACATATGGTTCCTTAATAATGATTAAGCATCTATACGATAATAAGAGATATGCATAAGGTCTTAGACGTTATGTCCAAGGTAATTATTGACATTTTTCATTTACTACCTATCAATGGTACTTTAATGTTCAAATACTCATGATGGATATGATATGCATAACGTGGTGTAGGAATTATGATGTTATAATATGAGGATTATCGACATGTGGTTCATTTATTTGAACTCATGATATGTATTAATATAATTATGTGATGTATAATTGAAGCATGTGACAGTTCCGTACAAATCTATGACATGCGTGAGCATACAGATCCATATTAACAAAGATGAACATCTCACGATGACATGTAAGAGTTGGCATATGGATTATTTCCTATGATACTATGATGGTATGGTTAATGCATTGGATGCATGTTGAGATGTGATGATTCACAGGACTCCACAATTGGGCCGAGAGGGCCGGTTTATTTGATGATCTCGTGCGAGCCCATACGCACGAGGGAGAATAAGTAACACCATATGGGCTGGAGACAAAACTCAATCAACACTACATATGCCAGTGGTTCCTTTGTCTTGTGTATAGCTCTTGAAGAGCTATGGAACCATCTTAAGGAGCCCAAGTGCCTGATGTTCCAGGCTAGGTGCCTGATGTTCCAGGCTAGGTGCCTGTTATTGGATTGGGATGCCGAAGTCTGGAAGGGATGTAAAGGACTTCGATACCTGGGGCTGTGCGCCTTAGTAGTTGTGGAGGGAGTGGGCCAGCCTGCAAGATGCCCGGGGTCATTGAGTACCGGACCG
>APFE030616578.1:151038-165688 GCA_000404065.3 Pinus taeda | reverse complement strand
AATAGTAATAAAACAAAGAAAGCAATAAAAAGAATCAAGAAAGCTAAAAAATCAAAAGAAAAGAAATAAAACAAGAAAGCTAAAAATCAAGTTGCATGTAGACACATGGAGTGTGAGTATGTGGTTCCCCATCCATTGTTGTTCTATTTAATAGATGGTGAGGAAGATGAGAGGCATTCTTGCATTCTATCATTCCGAGATTCTATCTTTCATTCTCTTGGGAGAATGGTATACTAAGACTTAGGAGCACTGGCAGTAGTCGTTGATTGAGGGCTCCGGGGTGGCCAGTTGTATCAAAATCCTGCACAATTGAGCCTACGGTTGGGAGGAGAGTCATCCCCAAAATCTTGTGATTATTTGGCAGACTGCAATTACAGGTAATATAGGTGAGCTCATTTGTAAGTATTTGTTTTTCATTAAGACATTAATTTCAGTTTTACTTTGTGCCGTTACACAGCGAAATAGAGTAACCACTGGCATAAAATTACTTGACCTCTTACGGTTGCCATTGGGTGTAATCTGCCTATGTAACAAAAGAAGAATGACGTTAACGATATGTTTAGATAATGGAATCAATTTTGTGAACTAGAAAATGCCCTATGAAGTAAAAACCTCACCTCCCTGGGCTCGCCCTTGTTTATCCTCAACCATTGATGAAACTGAGAGTATGGCAAAGCCCTTGGATGGGGAGGTTTGCATGTTAGACCATCACCAAACCAGAGGGAGCAAAAATCACAGAAGAAATAGGAATTTAGACTCCAAAAACTGTATAAAAATGAATGTGTACCATTACCTCACTGAGAAGGACCTCCAGTGGAAACCATGGCGCTTAATCAATAGCTTGCGAAACCGAGGAAGAACCAGGTAACTAAACTTGCTACAGAGTGGTCGAACCATCGAAACCCATCGAATGCAAATGCCTCCCCATTTGGTTGAAGGTGGGAGAAGTATAGTTGGACCCAACCCAAATCCGCACCATCGTCAGATTATTCCCCAGCAAATCAATGGAGGTGAGCAGATACAGGTGTCGAGCTGAGGTCTAGGCGTTAAACAAGGAACTGACAAAAGATAGCCACACATTGCACTGCATGGAGGAGTATACCCCGCACAAAGCCATATTGTGAACTGTACGTATAAGTTTTAATATCACATGAACTCAATCAAATCTAATGAATGTGCGACATCATAAATAGTGTATGGTTAAGGTTTAAGTCGTTACATATTAATCCTTAAAAGTAAAGAATGTAAAAATCTTATTAAATAATTAATTTAATTAAAAATGTATCAAATTGCGAGTGACAATAAATAATATAAATAGCTCCCATACATATATAGGAGGCATTCTTTAACCAAATGTGACTCAAATTTGAATTTTAAGTGTACCCTTTGAAGCAATCAATATAGATGCTTTAAATGAGAGTAGCGAGTCAGTAATTTCTATATAATGGAAAATTGCAATAAAATAGTAAATTCGTTGCAAATTATATATTATAAACTGACAAATTTCAGTGTTAAATGGATAACTAGTTAGTAATTTCTATATAATGACAAATTACAATAATAAAAAAAAAAGATAACTTCTATCTTAAAAAATTTTATAAAATAGTAAATTGGTTGCAAATTGATAACTCTTATATAAAAAACTAAAAATCATAATTACTATATTGGAAAAAATTATAAAAGTAATAAATAGCAAACTTTAGTTGCAAATGCATCAGTTAAAAAAGAAAAAAACAAACAAACAAACAAAAGAAGGGATCTATAACGTTTTAGGAAGGACCAGTGTTGGAGGGGAGCGCTTTGCCCCCCCCCCCCTCTCGATCCCGCTCCCAATCTTCCCTCCGGGCGGGAGCGACTTGGGAGCAGGTCAGGAGCGCAGAGCGATTTCAGGAGCATGCTCACTAAAAAAAATGCTCCTTACCTTTTCGGGAGTGTTTGGCGTTGTTGCAAATTTTTTTTTGCAATGATGTTTCAAATACAATTTTTTTTCAAAGAAACAAATAAGTTTTGAGTGGGGCAACTTAATGATCAAGTCTATGGCCCTAGTATTGATATGTGATTCATGGTAATGTTAAATTCTTAAAGTAAAAGTGACATTCTCCTTGATCTTCATTTTCATCATTTTACTTAAATTTTTAACATTACCATGAAATGGCTCAGGCTGTTTGAGAGTGGTTTCAACCTCAATGGATTTCATATGGAGAAAGTAGAATTTTAGATTTAATTCAAAATCTATCAGACTTATCAGTTTTTCAAGATTTTAGGATTGCAATGTTTCCATTGAATTTTGTCATGTATTAGGGTATGGAACTCGTATTTAATCAAGAGCACCAATCCCTCTATGTACCTTGATGTTAGTGATATTGGTTGTTGAACTTCTCTATCATGACCCTCCTAAAAATGTACGCATGACTCAAACAAAATCTTGAATTGACATGCTATGCTTTTTCTATCTTATGTTAATGCTTAGAGGGTGATATTAATGACAAAGATCCCTATACAGATACAGAGGTAATGATAAAGATACCTTTGGATATTAATGCTTAGAGAGTGATATTAATGACAAAGATCTTGATTTTCCATCAAGACTAAAAATTTATACATTTCTCGCGGTGGCAAGAGGCCCAAGCATAAGCAATACATAATAGATTTACTTGTCTTTTCTAGTTTCTAGTGGGTTTTATAACCATTGACTCTTTCATATTTATTATGATTTTTTTTAAACAATATATGACAATTTAAGTTTGAAGTTGGCAATTATAACTCATTAGTAATGAATTATGAATATGATGCTTCATGAAAGTTGAAAGTTGTTTCATTTCATTTTATAACATTTCATTTCATGTTAGATATTATTTGTTGTAATGGTTACACTTAGCTTACAAGTACAACTTTGGTGATCAATGATGATAAATGTTATATAAGATGAATCATGAGACTCGATATGTTGTATGTTACTATGTTTCTAACTTGTGGACGTGGTTGATGAAGATTATAACTTCTAAATGATTGTTGTTATATGGTTCAATCTATGTTTCTTTATGTTTTTTATATTTAATTTATCATTCTACATGTTTTTGTTGACATATATGTATCAAAATATATATATATACAAAACGCTACGAGATTCATTCGCAGATCAGGAGCTTCTGAAAATGTCCCTCTCACTCCCAGCTTTAGGTTGTGCTCCCAAGTAACACTAAAAAAACAAAATAACATTAAAAATAAGTAAACAAAAATATAAAAATTTTAATGATTTTTTACATAATAATTATTCATTAAAAAAAGTTTAAGTATTTGTAACATGTATAATGCCAAATCAAAGTTTAAGTATTTGTAACATGTATAATGCCAAATCTTTTTCCGTCAAATTTTGTTCGTATCTAATCGAATCCGTATTCGAATTGGGCAACTATTATTTACATAAGGATGTTAAACATAGAAATCATGCTATTCCAAGAAAAAGATTCCTGTTTCCAGTTATTTCAAGTAAATTTTTTTTTAAGCCGCAGGGTGATGGGAAATAGCTTTTGAGTCAAATGAATTGAAACCTATAATGTTGGGCTTTTAAATTTCTTTATATAGAGTGGTTGGTATTTCTCAATAGCTGATTGATCATGGCCGAACTTTTGTGTCTTCTTTTCCACAACAAGAAGTGAAGTTACGATTTCTTGCGAATAAATTCTAGTAATAAAAGTTGTTACCAAAAGCAATACTCCCACTTACCATTCAGTCTCTTTCTGGCAGTGAAGACGCATTATCTGTATACTAGATTATCTGGAGAATCCCTTTCTGGCTGTGAAGACGCATTATCTGCGTATTAGATTCGCTTGAGGGAGAAAATAATGACAGATCAGTTGGTTGTGTAGTTCAAACCCGAACTGTATTGAAATTATGTTTCAGCAACAAATACTATATTGGAAATGACCCACTATTATTATTATGTGACTCAGTGTTCCAAACTTGAAGCAACTTTTTGGCAAAAGTTCGACAATGTACGTGTGTGCTACGCAATCACTGTCATTCAATTTATAGTGACAGGATCTAAGTTTATTATTTAGGGAAGAAAGTCAAGAACGCTTTTGTGGCACTGGAATTTCCAGGATGTGTTATTTCTTTATCAAAATAATGTTCACTAATGTCACAATAATGTTGAGTGATGATATATGCATGTGATCAGCGCACGGTAATATCGTGAGACACTGGCCTTATCAGATATAAAGTTTGATTTGAAGCAAAATCCTTTGCAAACTCCTGTCGAAGTCCCTTTTATTAATTTACCAGAGGGAGATTATTACAATCCAGCAGAGCAGAGAAGAGCAAAGCAAAACCAAAACAAAATACTTTATCGACTTGACGATAAAATTTCCACGAGGTGGAGGTTATTATAATCCAGCAGAGCAGAGCAAAGCAAAAGCAAACAATGGAAGAGGGGAATGCAAAGAAGATATGGAGGCCCCGTGCGTAGGGGTCATCCGGCTGCAATATTGCAGGCACTGGTTCGATGCAGAGGGAAGTTCACTTGCTGCCGTCCTAGGCAGTTATTTTAACGACAAAGGGAGACCGGACGTTGTGGGTTCCATCCGCCCAGGTAAACGAGCCAAAATTAAATCCCTTGTTGGCTTGTCTGCTGGCGGTAAATGTTACATTGAATGTTATCTTGTCAGAAGTCCGCGAGAAAGCGAGCTGGCTCGGCGACACTTCAACATTTAATCCCTGTGGAGAATCTACGGTTAGTTTGTACACCGCATCAGCAGCGGATCCTATATTTGTCAGGGTTCTCTTGATCGTTCTGGCGGACTTCAACGTCGCGATGGCGATTGTGGGATAGTTCAAGTCGCTGATCTTCGCGTCATTTGCACCCGACGGGCAGCTGAAGTGCTGGTTGCCCAACACGAAAGTGATCTGTGATGTGTTATATCCCAAGTTGCAGAGGAACAGCACGGAGTCGTGCACGGTTGTGTCGTAAATGAGGCCCGGATTTAGCGCTCTCGCAGGGTTCACTTGGCCCGCTCCGAAGTCGAATGGGGAAGCAGGTAAGTTGGAACTGTTTGTCACAGGTTTGCGCACATTGTTCGTGAAAGTGGCTGCAAAGTATATCATTTCAATTACAGAGCTTGTCAGTATTCCCGGCTTTCTGTGGTGGCAGACCACCTCTTCAGATTCATTATAATGTTTATTCAATCAAATATTCATTTGAAATACTATAGAATACATGCTACCCTAGTTTGAGAATCGTGACGTCACTGACTTCTGTTAGAGTCTTACCAGTGGTGATGATGGCCGACCTGATGGCAGCCGCGCTCCAAGTGGGATGTACAGCTTTCAAGAGTGCCGCTGTCCCGCTCACGTGAGGAGCAGCCATGGATGTTCCAGACACCACTGCGAAGTTCGACGGCTTTTGTCCAGGCGGAATATCCCCAGAGGCGTTAGCAGGTATCCAACTTGCGAGGATATCCACGCCCGGCGCGCCTATGTCTGGCTGCAGCAAAACCCACAATTATCATGTAACATACGACGCTTATTTTCAGGGAACGATTGAATTGACAGTTGTTTAGATTAGAACTCCAACCTTGAGGAGGCTTTGAGTCCATAATCCGGGACCCCTCGACGAGAATTCGGTAACGACTGGTGCGGGCTTGTAATTCGAGACTGTTACAGTACTGAGAATTGTTGCTACAGGCTTTCTGAGACATCCAGACAAATATTAGGAGCTAAATACGAGGGCAAACCATTAAAAGATCCACAAGGTAGAAAATGGATTGCGAAGGATCCAGAGGTACATTACCGTGTAGATTTTATATAAGATCTAATCCGCGATCCATCTTCAGTGCTGACTGCAGTTAAAGGAAACGTGCCATAATCGAAAGCTACAGCTCTGGACAAATCGTCGATGAGAACCAACCCTCTGCCCGCTGCGCTCTTTACTGTCTCTATCTTCGTCTCTACGGTGACGGTAAGGTCTTCGGTTGAACATACCACGATTGCTCCTCTTACTTTTGCCGGATTCAAAGATCGAAAGTTACAATTACTGCTAGCAGCCACATCAATTACAATCATGTTCTCGCCCATGTATTTTAGGTTCGTTTTAACTCTGATCTAATTGTAGATGAAGTTTCTAACAAAATTAATAAAATTATTTAAAAATTTTAACTTTGTTTTAACTCGGGATTTAATCGTACAGTTAAATCTACCTTCATCACATTAAATCAATTCGATTTTATTTTTATTTTACATTTAAATAAATTTAAATCTACCTTCTTCTCATTAAATTAATTTTAGTTAATTTTAGTTTTACATTTAAATTTATTTCAATCTGGTATTTCACGACGACGTCAATGAAAGAAATACTAAAATTTTCCTGGTATTTCATACCTACATAGCTGAAAGAAATTCAAAAATTAAATTTATAGTTTATTTTAAAATATTTTATATTTAAATTAATGAGGTTCTATTTTAAAAATTTTATTTTAAGTATTAATAATTATTATGAAAAGTTTAAGAATTTAATTTGTATGGAATATTTTAAAATTAGTTTTTAGTAATATATCCTAATAAAAATTAAAATTTTATTTTAAAACAGTTGTATGTTTATATTTTTCTTTATTAATTAAATTGGTTAATTACAAAAATGTTATATATGAACCAGTGTTATATATAATTAGTTAAAATATTTGATATTGATAAATCATAATATTGAACCATAATCTTATAACAAAAACTAATTAAAATAATAATCTAAATCTCCATAATAAAAATCTTGTTAATTTTTTATATTAATTATTATTATTTAAAATAATTTTATAATTTAATTACTTTTCAAAATTTATAACTGATTATTAAACATACACATGTCACTCTTAATTTTTTTGGGTACAAACATACAAATGTCACTCTTAATTTTTTTTGGGTACAAACATTTTACTTTCATAAAATTTAATGTTTAATTCAAAATTAAAATATATGTCACTTAATTTAATTAAAAATAACCACTTCACGGAATTCGATAAATTCGAATGAAAAAATGACTCTCAGCTTTATCTAAACATGGGGTGAAATGTGGAAAATGGATTACCTTGCATCATCAGGGGTGCTTATATTTCCCTTGATGTCCCTTCCGTTGACAATAGGAAGCAGCGCCGAACGGGTAAGGTTAGAAAAATTTATGGCTTCCCCCTGCCACACTGATCACAGTTAATCTCTGGCCTAAAACCAGAAATTCTAATTGTAAAACGTTGCCTGCAATTACTCACCTTGATTATTTTCCCATTACCCAAAATTACGTCTGATTCCAAATCTCTGTCGATCGTCGTTGCAGCGACCGTCAAAACCCAGGGAGCGGCGTTCACCACTGTGCCTAAGTCGGGCCCTTCGTTGCCCGCGGAGCATACCACCAGTATTCCTTTCTGGAACGCGTGAAATGCTCCTATCGATATTGGGTCGGAGAGGAAATCGTTTTGGAAGATCCAAGAGACTCCAAGTGAGATGGATATCACATCCACTCCATCGTGCACAGCATCGTCCAGTGCCGCTAGAATGGCGGATCCCTGACAACCCTGAGCAGAGCAGACTTTGTAGACTGCGATTCTGGAGGTGGGAGATCCTCCTCTTGCAGATCCGTTTGCAAGTCCGTAGTAGTTGGCTTCCGCCACCACACTACCCGCTGCAATTGAGGCTGTGTGTGTTCCATGCCCGTCGTCGTCTCTCGATCCTTCATCGCTAGTTGTATTGTAAAAGCGTGTTCCGATGATTTTTCTGTTTATACATCATGACCAGATATAAGAGATCTTTTAATGCAATAGTTAGAGTCTTCTGCATGGAATGTTGCTATATTAAATGAGACTAGATTCATCTTTAGCATTGACCTATTAAAACAGCATGGGATATTACTTTTGAAGGGATATTGGAAGAAACATTCATTAAATGGAAATGGAGGGAAATTGATCTAACATGACTCGAGACTGCAAAGTATTTGAAGTGTAATGGAATAATTTGATTAAGGTTTTTAATACATACCAATAAAATTGAGGTCGGGGCGAAGAAAGAAACTCAGATCTAAAGATCATATTGAGTTGAAGAAAGAATCTGAGCTAGGAATATTTCAAATGACATTTACTTGATCTAAAATCTTCTCTTCCTGCCCCTCAGATTAATGGTGGATGGGAAAAGATAAGTTTGAGTTAAGTAACTACCAGATGAAGAATTACATACCTATTGCACTTGAAATCCCTTCCTCCAGCGCATACTCCTTTCCACCGAGAAGGAACTGGACCAATCCCGGCATCGTTGAAGCTTAGTGATTCAGGCCAAACGCCTGTGCGCATGAGCCATGTTATTAGCGTCTTTCAAGGAAGCAAAACACATTCTCCACTTCGAACTAAACGCATTAATCATAGAAAAAAGAAAACCATAAAAGCAGTTCGTCCCGAATGAACCCAGATAGGTCCGCTAATATATTGATTTCGCCAAAACTGAATTCGAAACTTTGAATAAACTAAAAATATATTCTATAGACAACCTGTATCCACCAGGCCAATTATGGAGTCTCCTTTAATATTGTAAGAAGGTCTCCGCAAGCCGGATTCAGATTGCAGGAAGTCCCAGCTACGCGTCGTGTGCAGCTTGAGCAACGGATCAGGGAAAACTGATACGACCCCAGCTTTTTCTGATCGAACCAGTCCGAACCATCAAGTAAAATATGATCACATTCAACTATATTCTATACAATAGCCGTAGTCTAACTAGCGGGAGGAATTGCCCGGAAAGTTATGGAAATTCTAGTTATATTTAAAAAAAGAAAGTTATGGAATTCGGGTTATATTTAAAACAAAATTTGCAAGGATTTTTGTAAATCCAAGTTATAGTTGTTAAATTTAAAAAATTTAGGTGTTCTAGATGTTTTTGACGGTGCTGAATCTATTTCCACCATCAAAACACGATTCAAACACTGTCTCTGCAAGATTTTTTGAAATTTTTTTGCCCAGATTCCAACCACATTTTAACCCTCGGGCAATTCCTCCACGCCAGTAGACAACTCCCAATATCCAATCCATTAACTATACAAAACCAGGACCTAATTTAATTGTATACCAGAAATAGCAGATGCATCTATTTCCACCATCAAAACACGATTCAAACACTGTCTTTGCAAGATTTTTTGAAACTTTTTTGCCCAGATTCCAACCACATTTTAACCCTCAGACAATTCCTCCACGCCAGTAGACAACTCCCAATATCCAATCCATTAACTATACAAAACCAGGACCTAATTTAATTGTATACCAGAAATAGCAGATGCATCTATTTCCACCATCAAAACACGATTCAAACACTGTCTTTGCAAGATTTTTTGAAACTTTTTTGCCCAGATTCCAACCACATTTTAACCCTCAGACAATTCCTCCACGCCAGTAGACAACTCCCAATATCCAATCCATTAACTATACAAAACCAGGACCTAATTTAATTGTATACCAGAAATAGCAGATGCTTGCTTTTTGGAAATAACTGCAGAGAAGCCGGCGAAAGCATGTCTATAGCCATAGACGAGCGATGACTCTGCATCCTTGCGACTGCAAGCCATCGGAAGATAATGTTAGAACTGAAAAATTGTAAAAATACAGTACTGCTGAATCACACTGGTGCCATGATTAAGACCGCGCCTAACCTTCCTAATACAGAGGACAGCAGGGACACATAGCTACTAATTACGGAAGCCTTTCCACTGTCATGGGAGCCGCCCATGTAAACAATGTATACCTGCAGAATGTCACACAAAATAAATAAGATGTACAAATCTTAGATGCTGCAAATTCGAGTTTGTCCAGAAAATACAGAACTTGTGAAATTACTACCTGCTTATCTTCACCATTGACCCTGCAGCTCAGGATTGTTACAAGTAACGTGATAACCAGCAACAAATTGTTGGTAGTCATCCTTCAGATTGTAATACAAGTCCCTCTGTAATTGAATTGGCGGAACAATTCTTTAAATCAATACAAGTTCAACGTATTCAGGCGGAAGTTACGAAGTCAAAATTTTAAATTAAATTGGTGATAAGGTTGAAATGAAATGGGTTTCAATGCATTTATTTCAGAGTCTCGCTCGCATAATTGGATTTGGATAGTTTGTGTTGTAAAGTTGGAAAGGTTGTAAGTCCATGGTAATAAGGAAATTTAATATTAGTAATTAATCTTAATTTATAATAAAGGATAAAATAAAAAGAGTTTAATATAATGCTCACAGAGTTTGGGTGTTTTTTAATTACATTAGTAAAACTGAAAAAAATATAATTTTTATTATTTTAAATTTATAAATAATTTTATAAATTTGAAATCTTAAAATTTGGTAATTAATAATAATTTTTAAATAAACTAATTTAAAAAATATATAAAAAAAATTTAAACATAATAAAAATATATTTAATAAAAATCATATTAAAAATTTATTTTAATATTTCATAAACCGTCTAAAAAAAACTAATGTAACGTTATTTAATCTATTCTTGTACGAGAACATCACTGTTTATATGATTTATCCAATTAGGATAGGTAAGTTATCTAATTTAGATTTTCTTTAACTTATCCACCATTAAATTCTAATTTTTTATATATATTTATTTAATTAAAAATATACTATGTTACACTGACTCGCTTTTGAGAGTTTGCGTATGAGAGCTTTGAAATTGTACGGTAAAGTTATTTTTTCCGCTGGAGCTTGGAAAGTTGGGTAGTTTTGAACACTGATTTGGAGTTTCGACGTTTCTTAGGGTTGGTAAATACAAAGTTTATTTTTAATTGAGAAATTTAAACCATTTTTTGATGGATTAACCAGTTTGAATGAGTTAAAGAAGCATGTGGTATTTAGATTTCAGAGCGATATTTGAAATGTCTATGTTGATAAGTATTTCTTTTACTGTTTATATATATATATGATTGAACATTGTGCGTGCATATTTTGTATGTTACAGTGAATACTTACATGTTAGAATTGTTTTTTCTTTTTTCTTGTAAAAATAATCAAAAAAATATGTCAGAGAATTGATAACGAACCTAACATTTTATATATATATAAGAGAATATATTTATATAAAAAAGATTATATATTTATTTATTTTATATTTTAAATTAATTTTAATATTTTGAAATTTTATATTAATATTAATTTTAGTTTTATATAAAAACATTTATTTTCTTTTATTATATAATATTACCACTCTTTATTAAATAATATTTACCACTCTTGATTAGCTGATTTCTATAAAATTTTGGGAAAACATTCTGACACTTATATCCTAATTTCAAACATTCGCAAAACTCATGTAACATTTTAAAAAAAATAATTATTTAATTATATTTATTTTAATCTAATTATTTCATAATTATTAAATTATATTTAAATTTTCATTTCTATTGAATAAAAAGATCTTCGTGTAATTTTTAAAATCTGATATTAAAATTAATTAATTAATTTTCAAAAACATTTTATTAGTAGTAAATATGTTTCTTACATAATTGTCTACTTAATTACTGGGAAAATTGTCCACTTAAATCGTTAACCATATTTACTTTATCAATTTTTTAAAAAATTATAGTTTATAAAATTTAATAAAGATGCTTACTTCTCTCCCAAAATTAAATTGTCGCTAGTCAATCGCGGCCTCAAAATAAGAAGCTTCTCTTGAATTGTGGATCATTTCCTTTCCCGTTCAATGTACTTGGATCATTTCTTTCCCGTTCAATGTTTGGGGTAGGGAATAGCGGAGAGGAGTCAACGCGCTGGCAGTAAAACCATTGAACCTAATTGGGCGCAAACTTAATTAATAACCTATATTTGACATTATAAAATTTAATAAAATTTCTAATTTCAGACTAATTAAACCCCGCTTTCAGAGCCCATTCCGTATCCAGCCTCAGGTTTCGCACATCATTGACATCGGTATCTTTATTTCTATTATTTTGGGATTTGAGGGACACAGAGAATCTCTTGGGATGTGGACATAGAGAATCTCAGTATTGGATTTTAAATATTTTTAAACTCAATAGCCTAAATAAATTTAAGAGCAGTAATTCTATTTTTTGTGGTTGCACATTGAAACATTCCATTTTTTTTTTAATTAGATAAGTGATTTCTATTAAATTTTAAAATATTTTGGAATTCTATTAAGAAATTGAGATTAAACAATTAATTATTTTGAAAATATTATCAAATTTAATAAACAAAAACCATATCAAATAATTAATTTCACTTTTTTCCTAGATTCTAAAATATTCATATAATGTAGCTTACTCTTGTTTTTATTCTTTCTTACTATCTTTTTCCCATGAATTTTATCTGAAAATTAATCTCAATCTTCCAAGAAAAACATCTTGGATTTTAGGTTAAATTATATGTTTACTATATACACTACACTGCAGTTGTACATTAAGATCACTGTTGTAGCATATTATATTATTTCAGATTGGATTGCCTTCTGTATTGAACGTTCACTCCCATGCAGCTTGCATAACGCATCTTTCTAATGGCAGCCTGGAACTATGCGCCTTCTAATCGAGGGATGCCTCAGAATCGCTGCTAACTAATGCTAATGCTAATGCTTGTGCTTCTCCTCAAACTCTACAACAGGATCGTGAACTTGGAAACCTATTTTCCGAAGGTTGAATCCTTCCTGATCACTTGAACGTGGACGTAAATGTAGTGTTGGTTTTGAATGATTTTCCAGAATGGGCATCATCTCGCAAGGCCACACACAGGTGGCCGAGTGCTGCTTTATCAATCTCGAACATGGTGATTCTGTCAGCGGAGATTTGAGAACGGAAGGTAGACGCTTTTAGTGCCATTAAGAAACAGTGTTGTGGAAATTCTTCCTGCAATCTTAATTGGTTCATTTGCTGCTGCATTGCGTGGATGGTGATTTTCAACTTTGCATCTTCACGTGAGACTGTAGTTGCTGAATTCAAAAAGAACTTATCTCAACATCTTCTTAACCAGAAGATTGCAGTCTTTGATGTCATTCGAACTCAAGAAGCTTATCAACTTGAATGCTTCGATGTCTGCTAGCAACCAATTTGTTTTTTAATGTCTTCACAACACAATGCATTGCACCATATCACATTGTTTGAAAGCTACTTTTTGCATCTACTAAAAATTTCCTTTGCATTCACTATATCAAATGTAAATTTTTTTTGGTCTATATCACATATAAATCACTCCAAATTTTCATGGTGACACATCAATGTTGGGGATTTTTTGGGTAAAATCCCAAAAACACAAAAATAAAACACAAGAGGCAATCCTTTGTTTCCTTTACTCCACAGGATCTTTTGTGCACAGGGAAGCTTTAAAAAGAATGACTGAAGAACAGAGTATTACATACCCAGAAAAGGATTTCTATTCATTAAAACAAAAATCACTGATACATATTCATCCTCTTTGCTGAGAGGGATTCACCCAAAATACTCTGCCTCTTTTTCAAAATGATTTTTACACTGCTATGTAAAATCTACATTTACATTTACTGCTGTAAAAGACCTTTTACATTTACTCATTTACCACTGTAAAATGAAATTCTTACATATGCTGTAAAAATTTCTTACATAACTTTTCAATCTCAAAAGTAAAATTCATAGTCATTTTTCATTCGCACTTGCTCCGCTTCATTTGAGCAATACAAAACACAAAAAGAAAATTACATTTCAACCCCCTCATATACATATGCGTTCCTCTTTTTAATACAGATCTTCAACCTTTCACTGTTGTGCAATCCTCTGGTTCATCAATCCTCGCTGTTGCGAACTCTTTCTTCTCCCGTGTGCAATACAATTAAGTCAACACCAAAAACTACACTATATTGGGTACATACCATATGGGTTAAAAATTAAAAATTACATGCCGTAAAAAAATAAATATCTACCTACGCATATGACAATTCATTAATAAAAGGTATGGTCAATGAAACTTGATTTTACTCCATGCCAAGCTTTTAATGTTGGCCCTATGCAGGTTGAGGCAATCGATGGCGGAGATTGATGGAGCAGATCAGACGGCGGACGGAGATATCGGGAGCCACTTTTATGTTGAACTTTACGTCCCGAGATGTCAGAGATGATGACGTATGGGGAGAACCACACGTCAACACTATATTGTATCGGGCTCTTGTGTACAAAAACTGCCTTCACGCAAAAGCGGTCCGATACGCATCAAGGTGGTTTGTGGTTTTGTTGCGGTGGTTTTGAGGTGCGCAGTTGAAATTAGATTTCAACACTCCCCTTTAATTTCAACTACTGGGCATTCAGTCATACCCAGACACTTCCTCAAAAATTCAAAGCTTTTCTGATCCAATGGCTTTGTCAAGATGTCTGCAACCTGTTCTTGAGTCCTGCAATGTTTTAGGACAATTTCTCCATTGTTCACCAATTCTCTGATGTAGTGAAACCTTGTATCAATGTGTTTCGTTCTCTTATGAAACACTGAATTCTTTGACAATGCAATAGCTGAGCTATTGTCGCAAAAGATCGCTGTCGCTTTTGCTTGCTCTTGCCCTAAGCTTCTCAACATCCTTCTCATCCAAACTGCTTGACATGCTGCTGCTGTAGCTGCCACATATTCAGCCTCTGCTGTAGACAATGCTACGATGGACTGCTTCTTAGAA